>VHKM01001128.1:0-254955 GCA_007210695.1 Neogobius melanostomus | reverse complement strand
CATGTAACTTTCACTCATGAAGTACTGCACTTTTATACTCAAGTTAAAGTATACTTGGGCACAGGAAGTAATGAACAACAAAATATGGCAGACAGGGATAAAGTAAGTTATCATGCTGAGAAGATCTGAGTATTGTTGTTGAGAAGGCAGCATACTGTAGTTGTGCGTTTATTGATCATTATTTGTGTATAAGTTTATATTGGCTTATGGAAGTGATTGTTGATTTGCTCCAGTGTGAGGACTGTTGTTCCAGGGTCAGACCTGAGGATGTTTCAGAATGATGTGGTCATTGGTGAAGCAGGTCCCAGGAGACGCAGCAGCAAGAGCAGCAGAACAGGCCCCCAAAAGGACTTGAGCCCCCCTCCGAACCCTTGACCCAAACCATGGCTCAACCCGGGACTGAACCCAGGACTTGAGCCCAGAGAGAACAGAGGCGAACCAGGAAGAGACGGGCGCTCCTCTGGCTTCTCAGACATGAGGGAGAGAGGATCATATCGCGCTCGACAGGCAAACAGGCCAAACCAGAAAAAACAAACCAGGCTAAACCGAAACTTAAACCAGGACTAAACCCGGCTAAACCAGGCCAAACCAGAACCCAAACCAGGCTAAAACCAGGCTAAACCAGACTAACAGACTTAACCAGGCCAAACCAGGACTAAACAGGCCAAACAGAACTAAACCAGGCCAAACCAGGACTAAACCAGGCCACCAGGACTAAACCAGGCCAACCAGAACTAAACCAGGCCAAACCGACTAAACAAGGCCACCAGAACAACAGGCCAAACCAGAACACAACCAGGCTAACCAGAACTAAACCAGGACTAAACCAGGCTAACCATGACTAACCAGGCTAAACCAGGACTAAACCGGCCAACCAGGGACTAACCAGGCAACCAGAACTAAACCAGGACTAAAACAGCCAAACAGGACTAACCCAGGACTAAACCAGACTAAACCAGAACTAAACCAGGCTAAACGGGACAAACCAGCCAAAACAGAACTAACCAGGCATTAAACCGGGTAAACCAGGCTAACCAGGACTAACAGGCTAAACCGACTAACCAGGCAAACCAGAACTAACCAGGACTAAACACAGGCCAAACCAGGACTAAAACGGACTAAACAGGACTAACCAGAAACTAAACCAGGCTAAACCAGGACTAAACCAGGGCTAACCAGACTAAAACCAGGCAACCAGACTAACCAGGCCAAACCAGCTAAACCAGGGACTAAACCAGGCCAAACCAGGACTAAACCAGGACTAAACCAGGCTAAACCAGGACTAACCAGGCTAAACCAGACTACCAGGCTAACCAGGACTAAACCAGGCCAAACAGGACTAAACCAGGCCAAACCAGAAACTAAACCAGGCACTAAACCAGGCCAAACCAGGTACTAAACCAGGACTTAAACCAGCGACTAACCAAACAAAACCAGGCTAAACAGGACAAACCAGGCCAAACCAGGACTAAACCAGGCCAAACCAGAACTAAACAGGCTAACCAGGAACTAACCAGGCAAACCAGGAACTAAACAGGCCAAACCAGAAACTTAAAACAGGCTAAACCAGGACTAACCAGGACTAACAGGACTAAACCAGGACTAAACCAGGCTTAAACCAGGACTAAACCAGGCAACAGGACTAAACAGGCCAAACCAGGACTAAACCAGAACTAAACCAGGACTAAACCAGGACTTAAACCAGCCAAACCAGAACTAAAACAGGACTACAACCAGGACTAAACCCAGACTAAACCAGGCTAAACCAGGGACTAAACCAGGACTAACCAGGACTAACCAGCTAAAGAGGGGCTAACCAGGCTAAAGAGGGGCTAAAAGCAGGGCTAAAGAGGGGCTAAAGAAGGGCTAAAGCAGGGTTTAAAGCGAGCTAAACCAGGGCTAAACCAGGGCTAAACAGCACTAAACAGGGCTTAAACCAGAATAAACCAGGCTAAACCAGAACTAACGCTAACCAGGACTAAACCAGGCTAAACCAGACTAAACCAGAACTAAACCAGGACTAATCTGAGAGTAAACCAAGGACTAACCTGAGAGTAAACCAGGACTAACCCAAGAGTAAACCAGACTAACCTGAGAGTAAAGGGCCACCGAACTAAATAGGCTAAACCAGGACTAAACCAGACAAACCAGGGACTAAACAGCTAAACCGGCTAAACCAGAACTAAACAGGCTAAACCAGGACTAAACCAGGGCTAAACCAGGACTAAACGGACTAAACCAGGTAAACAGAACTAAACAGGCTAAACCAGGACTAAACCGCTAAACCAGGACTAAACCAGGGTAAACCAGACTAAACCAGGACTTAAACCAGACAAAAACCAGGCTAAACAGGATAACCAGGACTAACC
This sequence comes from Neogobius melanostomus, assembly GCA_007210695.1. Taxonomy (NCBI): domain Eukaryota; kingdom Metazoa; phylum Chordata; class Actinopteri; order Gobiiformes; family Gobiidae; genus Neogobius; species Neogobius melanostomus. The sequence continues at coordinate 252,586 of VHKM01001128.1, read as the reverse complement.
AGAACTAAACCAGAGCCAACAGGACTAAACCAGGCTAAACCAGGACTAACCAGGACTAAACCAGACAAACAGGGCTAAACAGCTAAACCAGGACTAACCAGACAAACCAGGCGTTTAAACCAGGACTAACAGGACTAAACCAGCAAAACAGGCTAACCAGGCTAAACCAGGACTAAACCAGACAAAACAGGCTACCAGGGCTAACCAGGACTAAACCAGGCTAAACCAGAACTACTCGCCCCAGTACAAGCTCAACCAGGACTAAACCACGACTACTTGGCCCAGGTACAAGCTTCAACCGGACTAAACCACGACTAGCTGACCCAGGTACGAGCCAACCAGACTAAACCAGACAAAACCAGGCTAAACCCAGGAATAAACCAGGCTAACCAGGACCATAAACCGGCAAACCAGAACAAACCAGGCTAACAGGAAAAACCAGGACTCAAACCAGAACTAAACCAGACTAAACCAGGACATAACCAGGCTAAACCAGAACATAACAGGCTAAACAGGGACTAAACCAGAGCTAAACGGCCAAACCAGAACTAAACCAGGCTAAACCAGACTTAAACCAGCTAAACCAGGACTACACAGGGCCAAACAAGAACTAAAACCGCTAACCAGACTAAACAGGCTAACCAACTAAACCAGAGCTAACCAAGACTAACACAGCGCCTAAAACCAGAACTAACAGGTAAACAGGACTAAACCAGGCTAACCAGAACACTAACAGGCTACCAGGACTAAACCAGGCAACCAGACTAACCAGACAAAAACCAGGACTAAACAGGCTAAACCGGACTAACAGACAAAACCAGGCTAACAGGCCAAACCAGGTACGAGCTCAACCAGACTAACCAAGACTACTGGCCCACAGGTACAAGCTCAACCGGACTGAAAACCGACTAAACCAAGACTACTGGCCCCAGGTAAAACCAGAACAACCAGGCTAAACCAGGACTAAACCAGCATAAACCAGACTAAAAACCAGGACAAAACCAGGCTAAACCAGCCAACCAGGACTAAACCAGGCTAAACCAGGACTATAACTCAAGATTAACCAGGACTAAACAAAGATTTAAACCAGGACTAAACCCAGGACTAAACCAGGACTAAACCAAGATTAAAGCAGGACTTTAACCCGGACCATAAACCGGCTCAAACGAACTAAACCACAGCTAACACGGACAACCAGCGCTAACCAGCGACTAAACCAGGCTCAACAGGACTAAACCAGACTAAACCAGGACTAACCAAAGATTAAACCAGACTAAAAAACCAGGACTAAAACCAGGATAAAACCAGGACTAAAACCAAGATTAAAGCAAGACCTAAAACCAGGACTTAACAGACTAAACCAGGACTAAAACCAGAACTAAACCAGGCTAAACCAGGACCTAAAACCAGGCCTAAACCAGGACTACCAGAGCCCAAAACCAGACTCACTCAGGGCCCTAAACCCAGGACTCACTCAGGACTAAACCAGGACTCACTCAGGGGCTAAACCAGGACTCACTCAGGGCTAAACCAGGGACTCACTCAGGGACTTCAACCAGGCTAAACCAGCGCCAACCAGAACTAAACCAGCTAACCAGGACTAACCAGGCTAACAGGGCGACTAAACCAGGCCAAAACCAGAAACTAAACCAGGCTAACACCAGGACTAAACCGCCAAACCAGGATCAAATAAGTGCTAAACCCCACGGACTAAACCAGGCTAACACCAGGACTGAACCCGGCTCAACCAGCGACTAAAACCGAGACTAAACCAGGCTACCAGACCCTCACCACCGCCGCCTAAACCAGGACTAAACCCAGGCCCTCAAACGGGCTAACCAGAACAACCAGGACTAAACCAGGGCTGAACAGGACTAAACCAGGACAAAACCAGACTAAACCAGGGCTGAACCAGGGCTAAATCAGGACTAAACCAGGACTAAACGTACAACCAGAACTAAACAGACAAACCAGCTAAACCAGGCCAAACCACGACTACCATGACTGAAACCAGGCTTACACCAAACTAAACCAGGACTAAACCAGGCTAAACCAGGAACCATAACCACGGCTACAACCAGGGACCTAAACCACGACAACACCAGGCTAAACAGGACTAAACCAGGCTACAACCAGACTAAACCAGGCTAAACAGACTAAACCAGACAAACAGCTAAACCAGTACTAACCGGCTAAACCAGAGCAAACCGGACCTAACCCAGGCCAAAACCAGGACCCTACCAGGACTAAACCAGGACTAAACCAGGACTAAACCAGGACTAACCGGATTAAACCGGGATTCAACCGGGATTAAACCGGGATCTAACCGGGACTAAACCAGGACTAAAAACCAGGGCTAAACACGGACTAAAAACCAGGCAACCAGGACTAAAACCCAGGCTAAACCCGCGACTAAACCAGACAAAACCAGCTAACCAGGACTAACCAGTCTAAACCAGGGCTAAACCTGGACTAAACCAGGACTAAACCAGGTCTAAACCAGGGCTATAACCCTGGACTAAACCAGGACTAAACCAGTTCTAAACCAGGACTAAAACCAGGCCAACCCAGACCTAACCAGACTAAACAGGCCTAACCAGACACTACCGGCTAACCAGGACTAAACAGGGCTAAACAGGACTAAACCAGCTAACCAGGGACCTACAGACAAAACCAGGCTTAACCAGAGGCCAAACCAGAACTAACACCAGGGCCAAACAGACGTAACCAGCCAACCAGAACTAAACCAGGACAAAACCCAGGCTAAACCAGGACTAACAGGCTAAACAGAAACTAAACCAGCTAACAGGACTAAACCAGGCTTTCAACAGGACTAAACCAGGCTAAAACAGAACTAACCAGGACTACAACCAGAGCAAACAGAACTAACCGGCTAAACAGGACGTAACCAGGACTACACCCGTAAACAGGCAAACCGAACAAACCAGGCCAAACCAGACTAAACCAGACTCACTCAGACTAAACAGGACTCACTCAGGACCTAAACCAGGACTCACTCAGGACTAACCAAGGACTCACTCAGGACTAAACCAGACTAACTCAGGACTAAACAGCACTTAAACCAGAAACAAAACCACGGCTAAACCAGGACTAAACCAGAACTACAACAGGCCCAAACCGAACTCAAACCAGGCTTAAACCATGATCTGAAACAGGACTAACACCAGATCTAAAACAGGACTAAAACCAGATCTCAAAACAGGACCGAAACCAGGTCTAAACCAGATCTAAAACAGGACGAAACCAGATCCAAACCAGACACAAACCAGGCCAACCAGAACCAACCGAACAAACCAGGCTAAACCAGAACTAAACCCAGGACTAACCAGCTAACCAGGACCTAACCAGGACCAAACGTGGATAAACCAAACTCTAAACCGACTTAAACCTGGACCAAACTGGACTAAACCAGGGATAAACCTGCGACCAAACCTGGACTAAACCTGGACCAACAGGCTAAACAGAACTCAAAACCAGCTTAAAACCAGGACTAAACCAGGCCTAAACCAGACATAACCAGAGACAACAACCAGAACCTAAACCAGGCTAACCGAACTGAAACAGCTACCAGAATTAAACCAGGCTAACCCCAAATAAACGCAGGCCTAAACCAGGACTAACCAGACAAACCAGAACTAAACAGGCTAAACCAGAACCTTAACAGGCTAAACAAGGACTAACCAGAACCCAGGCTAAACAGACAAACCAGGCTAACACAGACTACACCAGAACTTAAACCAGCCAAACCAGGACTAAACAGGCCAAACCAGAACTAAAAAACCGGCTAAACCACGACTAAACAGACAAAACAGACACTACCAGGCTAAACCGAACTAAACTAGCGCTAAACCAGGACTAAACCAGGCTAAACCGGACCTAAAACCGGACTCAACCAGACAAAACCCGCTCCAAACCAGGCTCAAACCAGGCTAAACCAGGACTAAACCAGGACTAACACCAGACAAAACCAGGCTAACCGGACTAAACGCTTAACAGGACTAAACAGCACCAACCAGAACTAACCAGTCGCTAAACCGGACTAACCAGGCCAAACCAGAACTTAAACCTGGCTAACCAGGACTAAACCAGCTAAACCAGACTAACAAGGCTAAAACCAGACTAAACCAGGCCAAACCAGAACCTAAACCAGGGTGAACCAGGAACTAACACTCCTGAACCAGGAACAAACACTCTGAACCAGGAACTTAACACTCCTGAACCCAGGAACTAAACTCCGAACCAGGAACTAAACACTGGCTAAAACAGGATAAACCAGGCTAAACCAGGAACCTTAAACCAGGCAAACCAGGACTAAACAAGACAAAACCGGCTAAACCGGACTAAACGGCTAACAGGGAATAAACCAGGCCAAACCAGAACTAAACCAGGCTAAAAAGGGACTAAACCAGGTAACCGAACTAACCAGGAAAATCAAACTAACCAGGACTAACCCAGGCTAACCAGGACTTAACCGGCTAAACAGGACTAACCAGGCTAAACAGAACTAACCGCGCTAACCAGGACTACAACAGGCCAAACCAGAACTAAACCAGGCTAACCAGAACTAAACCCAGGCTAAACAGGACTAACAGGCTAAAACAGGACTAAAACCAGCTAAACCGAACTACACCAGGCTAACAGGACTAACAGGCTAAACCAGGGACTAAACAGACAAAACCAGGACTAAACCAGGCTAAACCAGGACCTAAACGGACTAAACCAGCGACTAAACCAGGCTAAACCAGTTACTTAAACCAGGCTAAACCAGGACACAAACCAGCGCATAAACCAGGACTTACAGGCTAAACCAGGACTCGAACGGCTAAACCAGGACTAACAGGCTAAACCAAACTAAACCAGCCTAACCAGGACTAACCCAGCTAAACCAGCTGCTAATCACCAGGCTAAACCAGGAACTAAACCAGACAAACCCAGGCTAAAACCAGGACGAACCACGGCCAAACCAGGACTAAACAGGCCAAACCAGGATAACCAGGCCACAACCAGAACTAACCAGGACTAAACCGGCCTACACCAGAACTAACAGGCCAAACCAGACTACAAGGCCCAACCAGAACTAAACCAGCAAAAACCAGGACTCAACCAGACTACCACGGTAAACCAGACTAAACCAGCTAACCAGGACTAAACACGGCTACCAGACTAAAACAGAGCATAAAACCAGGACTAAACCAGGCTAACCAGGACCTCAAACCAGGCTAAACCAGGACCTTAAACCAGGCCTAAAACCAGAACTAAACCAGCGCCTAACCAGAGCACTAAACAGGCCCTACCAGGCTAAAACCCAGGCTAAACCAGAACTAACCAGGACTAAACCAGGTTTACAGAACTAAAACGGCTTCAACCCAGAACTAAACAGACTAACCCAGGCTAAACAGGACGAAACCAGGCTAGACCAGACTAACAGAGGTAACCAGGCTAACCAGGCCTTAAACAGGACTAACACGCCAAACCAGGGACAACCACGACTAAACCAGGCCAACCAGAAAAACAGGCCCAAACCAGAACAAAACCACGGCTAAACCAGAAACTAAACCGGGACTAAAACCGGGACTAAACCGGGACTAAACCAGGACTAAAACCGGGACTAAACCAGACTAAACCAGGACTAAACCAGGGACTAAACCAGGACTAAACCAGGGACTAAAACCAGAACTCAACCAGGCTTACAACCAGGACTAACGGACCAAAACAGAACTAAACCAGGCTAACCAGAACCTAACCAGGCTAAACCAGGACTAAACCAGGCTCAACTCAGCGCTAAACCGGACCAACTAGAGCTAACCAGGTCCAACTCAGAGCTAAACCAGGACCAACTCAGAGCTAAACCACGACCAAACCAGGGCTAAACCAGTTCCAAACCAGGACTTAACAGACAAAACCAGAAACTAAACCAGGCTAACCAGAACTTAAACAGGACTAACGCCAGGACTAACACCGGCTAAAACCAGGACTTACCAGGACTAACCAGGACTAAACCAGGACTATAAACCAAGATTAAAGCAGGACTAAACCAAGATTAACCAGGACTAAACCAGGACTAAACCAGGACTAAACCAAGATTAAAACAAGACCAAACCGAACTAACCAGGCTAAACCAGGAACTAAAACCAGTAAACAGCGAATAACATAGGCTAAACCAGGACTAAACCAGACAACCAGGCTCAAAACCAGGACTAAACCAGGCTAAACCAGGACTAAACCAGATTAAACCAGACAACACCAGGCTAAAACAGGACAAACCAGGCTAAACAGGACTAAACCAGGCCTACCAGGACTAAAACCAGCTAACCGGAACTAAACCAGGCCAAACCAGAACTAACCAGGCTAAACCAGGACTAAACAGGCTCAACCAGGACTAAACCAGGCTAAACCAGAACTAACCAGGCTAACCAGGACTAAACCAGACAACCGACTAAACCAGGGCTAAACAGACTAACCAAGACAAACCCGGCTAACCGAGACAACATGGTCTAAAAACAGGGCTAAACCAGGTCCAAGAAAGGTCTAAAACAGACTAAACCAGGTCCAACATGGTCTAAACCAGGACTAAACCATGGCTAAACGCAGAACTTAAACCAGGCTATAACTCAGAACTAAACCAAGGGCTAAACCAGGACTAACCAGGCTAAACCAGAAACTAAACCAGGACTAAACAGGCTAAACCAGTAAAGCTAACCAGGACTAAACCAGAGCTTAAAAACCAGGACTATAACCAGCGCTAAAACAGAACTAAACCAGGCTAAACCGAGAACTAAACCAGGCTAAACAGGACTAAACCAGGCTATAAACCAGGACTTAAACAGGCTAAACCAGGACTAAAGCCAGACAAAAGCCAGAACTTAACAGAGCCAAACCAAGAACTAAACCAGGACTGAATCAGAAGTTAAACCAGAGCTAAACCAGAGCTAAAACCAAGAACTAAACCAGGACTGAATCGGAGTTAAACCAGAACTAAACCAGGCTAAACCAGCGACTAAAAACAGGCTAAACAGGACTACAAACCAGGCTAAACATAAACTAAACCAGGCCTAAAACCAGGACTTAAACCAGGCTTAACCAGACTAAACCAGACAAAACCATGGACTTAAACCAGGCTAAACCAGGCTAAAACCGAGACATAAACCAGGCTAACGGGGGACTAAACCAGGCTAAACCAGGACTAAACACCAGGCCTCAAAACCAGGACTAAACCAGGCTTAAACGCAGAACTAAACCCAGGCTAAACCATGACTAAATACCAGGCCTTTAAACCAGAGCCAAACCAAAACTAAACCAGGACTGAATCAGATGTTAAAACCAGAGCTAAACCAAGAACTAAACCAGGACTGAAATCAGAGTTAAAACAGACTAAAACCAGCAAACAGAACTAATACGCAGGACTAAACCAGGCTAAACAGAACTAAACGCAGGCCAAACAGGACTAAACCAGGCCAAACCAGAACTAAACCAGACAAAACCAGGCTAAACCAGGACTAAAACAGGCTAAACCAGGAATAAACCGAGGCTAACCCAGGACTGGAAACCAGATGCTAACCAGAACTAAACCCAGCAGACTAAACCTAGGTCTAAACCAGCGTCTAAACCAGGACTAAACCAGGTCTAAACCAGACTAAACCAGGTACTAAACCAGGACTAAACCAGGACTAAACCATGGCTAAACCAGGACTAAAACCAGGCTAAACCAGAACTAAACCAGGACTATAACCAAGGTAAACCAGTGACTAAACCAGGCTAAACCAGAACTAAACCAGGCTAAAACAGGACTAAACCAGGTCCAAACATGGTCTAAACAGGACTAAACAGGTCCAAACATGGTCTAAAACAGGACTAAACAGGTCCAAACAAAAACTAAACCAGGCTAAACCAGAACTAACCAGGCTAAACCAGGTATAAACACAGGCTAAAACCAGGACTCAAAACCAGAAACACAAAAACAGAACCAAACCAGGACTGAACCAGGACTAAACCAGGTCTGAAACCAGGACGTAAACCAGGACTAAACCAAGGACTGAACCAGGACTAAACCAGGACTTAACCAGGACTAAAACCAGAACTAAACGCAGGCTAAACCACAGACTAAACCAGGCTAAAACCAGGATAACCAGGCTAAACCAGGACTAAACAAGGCTAAACAGGACTAAACCAAGACAAAAACCAGAAACTTAAACCAAGCCAGCGTAAAACCAGGACTAAACGAGACAAAAACCAGAAGCTAAACCAGGCTAGAACCAGAACTAAACAGGCTAAACCAGGTCTGAAACCAGGACGTAAACCAGGACTAAACCAAGGACTGAACCAGGACTAAACCAGGACTTAACCAGGACTAAACCAGGACTAAACCCAGGACTGAACCAGGACTAAACCAGGCTACAACAGAACTAAACCAGGTAACAGGGACTTAAACCAGGCTAAGACCCAGGATAAACCAGACAAAACAGGACTAACACCAGCGTCTATAAACCAGGACTTTAAACCCCCCAAAGAAGAAAACAAAACCAGGCCTAAACCTGAGGACTAAACCAGGCTAAACCCAGGACTAAACCAAGGCTAAACCAGGATATAAACAAGGCCAAAACAGAACTAAAAACACAGGCTCAAACAACCAGGACTAAACAGGGCTAAACTAAAGGACTAAACCAGACAAAACCAGGCTTAAACCGGCCAGACAAGGAACTAAACGCAAGGCCAAAACTAGACTAAACCAGACAAAAACCAGAACTAACCAGGCTAATACCAGAACTAAAACCAGTTTAAAAAACCAGGACTAAACCAGACGTTGACTAAAACTGGTTTAAAAAACCAGGACTAAACCAGGACGTAGACTAAAACTGGTTAAAAAACCAGGACTAAACCAGGACATAGACTTAACGAACAAAACGCAGAAGCTCAAAACTAAACATGCTAAACCAGCACTAAAACCAGGCTAAACCAGGACTAAACGCAGGCTAAGACGCAGGACTAAACCAGGATAACAGGCTAATACGCAAGGACTAAACGGCAGGACTAAACCAGACAAAACCAAGGCTAAACCAGGACTAACCAGGCTAAACGCAGAAGCTATAACCAGGCTAAACGCAGGAACTAAACCAGGCTAAACCAGGTACTAAACCAAGAACAAAACCAGGACTAAACCAGGCTAAACGACAGGAACCTAAACAATACAAAACCTACGTCTGAACCAGGACTAACCTAGACGTCTGAACCAGGACTACTCGTCTGAACAGGACTAACCTGCGCTAAACCAGGACTAACCTACGTCTAAACCAGGACTAAACCAGGCTAAAAAACTAGGAACTAAACCAGACAAAACCAAGGCTAAACGGCAGGCCAAACAAGGACCAAACCAGGCCAAACCAGGACTAAACCAAGGGGCTAAACCGGGGCTAAAGAGGGCGTGAACCGGAGCTAAAACCGGGGACTAAAACCAGGGTAAAGAGGGGCCAAACCGGGGACTAACCAGAAAACTAAAACCAAGACTAAAACAGGCTAAACCAGGGACTAAACCCAGGCTAAAACAGGAACTAAACACAGGCTAAACCAGGACTAAACAGGGCTATAAACCAGACTAAACCAGGACTAAAAACCAGCGACTAAAACTGGGTCTAACCAGGACTAAACCAGAACTAAACCAGGACTAAACCAGGACTAAAACTTGAGCTAAACCAGGCTAAACCAGGACTAAAACCAGACAAACCAGAACTAAACCCAGGTAACCAGAAACGTAAACCAGGCTAAACGCCAAGACTAAAACCAGGCTAAACCAGGACTAACCCAGGACTAAACCAGCTAAACCGGACTAACAGGCTACAACCAGACAAAACCCAGAGGCTAAACCCCAGGACTAAACCAGGCTAAACAGAGTTAAACCATAACTAAACCAAGAACTAAACCAGGACTGAATCAGAGTTAAACCAAGAACTAAACCAAGGACTGAATCAGAGTTAAACTCCATAGCTAAACCAAGAACTTAAAACCCAGGCTAAACCAGGATCTAAACAGGCTAAAACCAGGACTAAACCAGGCTAAACCAGGACTAAACCAGGCTAAACAGAACTAAACCAGGCCTAAACCAGGACTAAACAGGCCTAAACTAAGGACTTAAACCAGACAAAACCAGGCTAAAATTTTAAACAGGCAAAACAAGGACTAAACCAGGCGCAAACCAGGACTAAACCAGGCCAAACCAGAACTAAACCAGGACTAAACACGGTTTAAACCCAGGCTAAACAGAACTAAACCAGGCAACCCAGGACTCAAAAACCAGGCCAAACCAGAACTAAACAGACAAAACACAGGCTAAACCAGGATAAACCAGGCTAAACCAGGATAACGAGGCTAAACGGACTAAACCCGGCTAACCAGAACTAAACGCGGGCTAAACCAGGACTAAACCAGGCTAAACCAGAACTAAACCAGGCTAAACAGAACTCAACCAGGCTAAACCAGGAACTACCAGGCTAAACCAGAAACTAAACCGGAGCTAAACCAAGAAACTAAACAGGACTGAATCAGAGTTAAACCATAACTAAACCAAGAACTAAACCAGGACTGAATCAGAGTTAAACCAACGCGAACTAAACCAGGCTACAGAACTAAACCAGGCTAAACCAGGACTAAACAGGCCTAAACCAGGACTAACCAGGACTAACAGGCTAAACCAGGCCAAACCCAGGGTCTAAACCGGGCGCTAAAACCAGGTGTAAACTGGGAACTAAACCAGGTCTAAACTGGGGCTAACCAGGCCTAAACTGGGACTAAACCAGGTCTAAACCAGGTCAAACAGGCTTAAAACGCAGGACTAAACCAGACAAAACCAGGCTAAACCAGGAACTAAACAGACCAAACCAGGCAAACCAGAACTAAACCAGGCTAAACCAGGACTAAAACAGGCCTAAACCAGGCTAACCAGGGACAAACAGGACTAACAGACAAGACCAGGCTAAACAGGACAAACTAGGACTAAACCAGGCCAAAACTCAGAACTAAACAGGTCTAAACCAGGACTAAACCAGGATTAAACCAGGCTAAAACCAGGACCTAAACCAAACAAAACCAGGCTAAACCAGGACTAAACAGGCTAAACCAGGACTAAACCAGGACTAAACCGGGACTACCAGGACTAAACCAGGACTAAACCAGGACTAATACCAGGACTAAACTGAGACTAAACTGGACTAAACCGGGACTAAACCAGGCTAGAACCAGAACTAAACAGGCTTAAACAGAACTAAACCAGGCAAACCAGAACTAAACCAGGCTAACCAGAACTAAACCAGGCTAAAACCAGGACTAAACCAGACAAAACCAGAACTAAACCAGGCTAAACCAGAACTAAACCAGTGCTAAACAGGACCTAAACCAGGCTAAAACAGGACTAAACCAGGCTAAACCAGAGAAAGACCATGCACTAACACAGGACTAACCAGGGAAAGACCAGCACTAACACAGGCACCTAAACAGGGAAAGACCAGCACTAACACATAATAAACGCAGGCCCAACCAGGACTACACCAGGCCAAACCAGAACTAAAACCAGGCTAAACCAGGACTAAACCAGAACAAAACCAGAAACTAAACAGGCTAAACATAGGGGCTAAACCGGGGCTAAAGAGGGCGTGAACCGGAGCTAAAACCGGGGACTAAAACCAGGGTAAAGAGGGGCCAAACCGGGGACTAAACCGGGAACTAAACCAGGGCTAACAGGCTAAACCAGGATAAACCAGGCTAAACCAGAAACTAAACCAGGCCTAAACCAGGACTAAACCAGGCTAAACCAGGACTAAACCAGACAAAACCAGGACTAAACCAGGCCTAGAACCAGGACTAAACCAGACAAACCCAAGGCTAACCAGGACTAAACCAGGCAAACCCAGGACTAAACCAGGCTAAACCAGGACTAACCAGGCTAAACCAGAACTAAACCAGGCTAAACCAGGACTAAAACCAGGCTAAACTAGGACTAAACGCAGACAAAACCAGGCAAACCAGGCCAAACAAGGACTAAACCAGGCAAACAGGACTAAACCAGGCTAAACTAGGACTAAACCATGACAAAACCAGGCTTAAACCAGGCCAAACAAGGACTAAACCAGGCCAACACAGGACTTAAACCAGGTCCAAACAAGGTCTAAAACAAGGACTAAACCAGGTCCAAACATGGTCTAAAACAGGGCTAAACCAGGTCCAAACATGGTCTAAAACAGGCCAACCAGAACCTTAAACCAGACAAAACCGAGGCTAAACCAGGACTAAACGCAGGCTAAACAGGACTAAACCAGGCTAAACCAGGACTAAACCAGGTACCAGAAAACTAAACCGGCTAAACCAGGACTAAACCAGGCTAAACAGAACTAAACCAGGGCTAAACCAGAACTAAACAGGCTAAACCAGTGACTAAACAGGCTAAACCAAAACTAAACCAGGACTAAACCAGGCTAAACCAAAAACTAAACCAGGCTAAACCAGAACTAAACCAGGACTAAACCAGGCTAAACCAGGAACTAAACCCAGGCTAAACCAGAACTAAACCAGGCTAAACAGAACTAAACCAGGCTAAAACAGGAACTAAACCAGCTAAACCCGGACTAAACCAGCGACTAAACCAGGACTAAACAAGAATTAAAGCAGGACTAAACCAAGATTAAACCAGGACTAAACCAGGACAAACCAGGACTAAACCAAAGATAAACCAGGACTAAACCAGGCTAACGCAGGACTAAACCCGGCCCTTAACAGGTAAACAGACAAAACCAGCTAACCAGGACTAACAGTAACAAAACAGGCCAAACAGCCTAAACCAGGCTAAACCAGGACTAAACCAGGCTAAACCAGGCTACACCAGGAACTAAACCAGGAACTAACCAGACAAGACCAGGCTTAAATCCAGGACTAAACTAGGACTAAACCAGGCCAACAAGAACTAACCAGGCTAAACCAGGACTAAACGCAGACTAACACCAGGCTAAACCAGGACTAAATAAACCAGGATAACCAGGCTAAACCAGGATAAACGCAGGCTACACGCAGGACTAAACAGGCTAAACCAGAACTAAACCAAGGCCAAACCAGGACTAAACCAGGCTAAACAGGACTAAACCAGACAAAACCAGGCTAAACCAGACTAACCAGGTTTAAAGCTAAACAAGGACTAAACGCAGGCTAAACAGGATAAACAACAGGACTAAACCAGACAAAACCAGGCTAACCAGGACTAAACTAGGACTAAACCAGGCCAAACCAGAACTAAACCAGGCTAAACCAGGACTAAACCAGGACTAAACCAGGACTAAACCACCGGACTAAAACAGGACTAAACCAGGCTAAACCAGGACTAAACCAGGCTAAACCAGGACTAAACAGACAAACCAGGCTAAACCAGGACTAAACCAGAACAAACCAGGCAAACAATGGTCTAAAACAGGACTAAACCAGGTCCAAACATGGTCTAAACAGGACTAAACAGGTCCAAACATGGTCTAAAACAGGACTAAACAGGTCCAAACATTTCTACACCAGGATATAACCAGACAAAACCAGGCCAACAGAAACTAACAACCAAGGCTAAACCAGGACTAAACCAGGCTAAACCAGCGCTAACCAGGAACTAAAACTAGGACTAAACCAGGCCAAACCAGAAACTAAACCGCAGGCTAACCAGGACTAAACAGGACTAAACCAGGCTAAACCAGGACTAAACAGGACTAAACACCTACGTCAAACCAGGACTATCCTACGTCTAAAACCAGATATCCTATACCTAAAACCAGGACTAACCTACGTCTAAACCAGGACTATCCTACGTCTACCAGGACCTAAACCAGGGACTAAACCAGACAAAACCAAGGCTAAACCAGGACTAAACTAGGACAAACCAGGCCAAACCAGAAACTAAATCCAGGCTAAACCAGGACTAAACAGGACTAAACCAGGCTAAAACCAGGACTAAACGCAGACTAAACCAGGCTAAACCAGGACTTAAACCAGGCTTAAACCAGGACTAAAACGCAGAACAAACCAGGCTAAACCAGGACTAAACCAGAACTAAACGCAGGCCAAACCAGAACTAAACGCAGGCCAACAGAACTAAACCAGGACTAAACCAGGCAAAACCAGAACTAAACCAGGCTAAACCAGGACTCAAACCAGAATAAACCCAGGGGCTAAACAGGACTAAACCAGACCAAACCAGGCTAAACAGGACTAAACCAGGCTAAACCAGGACTAAAACCAGGCTAAACCAGGACTAAACCCGCTAAAACAGAACTAAACCAGGCCAAACCAGGACCTAAACCAGGCTAAACCAGGATAAACCAGACAAACCAGGCTAAACCAAGGACTAAACCAGGCTAAACCAGGACTAAACCAGGCTAAACCACGAACTAAACCCAGGCCAAACGCGAATAAAAACCTGGACAAACCTGGACTAAACCTGACCAAACCTGGACCAAACCAGGACCAAACCTTGACCAAACCAGGAATAAACCTGCGACCAACCTGGACTAAACCAGGACCAACCAGGCCAAACCAGAACTAAAACCAGGCTAAAACAGGACTAAACGGCAGGCCAAACCAAGCTAAACCAGAAACTAATAAACAGACTAAGCCAGGCCAAACCAGGCTAAACTAGGACTAAACCAAGGCTAAAACCAAACTAAACCAGAACTAAGCCAGGCTAAAACAGGAGCTAAACTAGGCCAACCAGGCTAAACAGGACTAAACCCAAGGACTTAACTAGGGCTAAATAGGACTAAACCAGGATTAAACAGGCTGGACAGGTTAATACAGGACTTAATCCGTGAGTGTTACCCTGTGTGTTTGTTGGGCATGTCCTGGGCGGGGCCAAGAGCTGTGGGCACAGGAGCCTCCATGAGTCCCCAGGGGGACCCTGGGGGGCCTGGGACAGGGGAGCCCTGGTAATAAGAAGGGCTGTGCAGGGTATGACTACAGACCAAAAGAGAGCACTTAGCTTAGTAACTGAGTGACACCCTTTACTGCTTCCATCATCAGGTGACATCATCAGTGACATCATCAAGTGACATCAGCTGGAGCAGGAAAGTATCAAGAGAAATAAGATTAAACTAAAACTAGCGATTTTTTAAGTGTAAAACTTTGAACTGAAAAATGTGGTCCTGTTGTGGCTTAAGGTGGGCAAGGCCAAGGAGGCCGCCATTGCTGTAGTACTCCATATCGCCGTCAGGCGATATGGAGGTACTACAGCAAATGGCTAACAGAATGGCTACTACAGCAATGCTTACTAACATTGCTGTAGGCTACAGCGCAGAATTTTTTTTTTAATGCTGCCAATAATGAGCCACTGTGCTCGCAAAAGGGTAAAACACCGGATAATGGCTCTAAGTTAAATAACATTAACGCAGGTGGAACTGCGCCGTGTTTCGTTGGGACAATAAACAGTGTAACACCAGTTTTTTTTCTTAAAACATAACAACATCTCATGGAAAAAGTTTTGTCCGTGAACTCGCGTCTCGTCTCTTCCCTTTCTTTCTCTCACACAGCGGACTATTGATCTGAAACTCCGGAGAACACTCCGGGACCTAGAGCAACGTTTGCTTCAAGACCGTTGGTGTAACGATGGTGATGATCGGAGGTGTACAGAGGGCCAGGAGAGGAGGACGCAGAGGACAACAGACAAGCAGAAGACGAAGGGGGAAAGATGAGGACAGACGAGCGATGATAGAGAAGAGGAGGAGAGGCACACACGACCAACGGTGGCTTCATGTGAATGTTTCTTGAGGTGCAGGTAAACGCATAAACACTTAAATATTCCCTAATAAATGCCATTAAAATGTAAGAAATGAATGTAAGCTCTTATATTGCATTTGAAAGTCAGAAAGTAAGTGTCATTACTGATTTACAAATGTGATTAAACAGGCAACATTATTACATGACGATTAAAGACAGTATGGACAGCTGTGTAAACTAAGAATGCGTGATTGACGTAGTAAAACGGGCCGTGGACGTAACGTACTCTGTGTACATGAGGCGTGACGAGCCAGCCCTTGGAGCAGGAACAGAGACACAGTCGCTCACTGAGGCCTGCTCTCGGTCAGGAAGAAGGTGGCATGCCGTACTGTAGGTGAGTGGGGATTGACCATGATTGTAGCTAAGAGTTTGCTTTGGACTCTCCTTTCTTCTACCCTTCCTCACAGGCTGTTGAGCCATGAGTTTGTCCTTCTAAGCGACAAAGGCTAAGGCTAGTACATAGCAATGTATTTGTTCTATCTAATACAAAGTCTTTACCAGTGATGCAAGAGTGACGTACTCTGGTGGACAAATCACGTAAACAACAAGATGGACACATACTGTTGATCACCAGTGATGGTAAAGCACATTATGAAACGTGTAAACACATTATGACATTATGTTCTATGTTCTATGTCGCACGTTTGTCACCGAGAAAAAATTCCTAGTTTGTGAACTGTTCTAAACCATGGCAAATAAAACCTATTCTGATCTCTATTCTGAAAGACACATCCAATTTAAAAAAACATATTTGGAGTTACAGCGCTGTAAGTTTGACTGCCACTTACAGTGGATCAGTGTCCCTGCGAGGTGATACGAAGCCCGAAGCTAAAGCAGAAGGCGATTATTGTCAGGATCTGAGTAAGAAGCAATAGCTCTTACCATCTGCACCACTGTCTCCCCACTACAGTAAAACTACGCTAACTTGCATTTATCAAGTCACGCCAAATTGTAACTTGTTACTTTTACAAAACAAGTAATCAGTAAGTAATAAGTTACTTTTTTAAAGGAGTAGTCAGTAGTCGATTGCTTTTCCTTGGCTAGGGCGGCGGTTAGCACTCCTGCTTACAGCTAGAAGGTCTGGGTTTGATTCCCACCTGGACGGGGCTTTCTGTGTGGAGTTTTTGCACATTATTATTTTGATGACCAGTGCAATAAGTGATACCCAGCAATGTAAGAATAATGAAAATAACAAGATCAACAATGATGAAGATGTAATGCGTGCATTTCACACTGAGTCTTGAAGCGGTGGGAGATTATAGGATTTTTTCATCTTCTCACTTCTCCTGTTTTGTGGAAAAAACAAAACATACAATATTGTGTTTGGATTAATAAACCTGGTTATGTATGACGTGTGTGGACTCTGGAAAGCTATAATCAATGTATATTAGTATTATTGCTTGAATGACGGCCGTCCCTCGGGAAAGGTGGCTCCAGGCATATCCTATTGGGAGAAGGCCTCGTTTGGAAGGCCCAGGGACATGCTGGTGGGACTATGTCTCCGAGCTGGCCTGGTATCGCCTCGGGGTCCCCCCAAACAGCTGGAGGAGGTGTGCGTGGATTGGGAAGTCTGGGCATCTCTGCTGAGACTGCTGCCCCCACGACCCGGCCCCGGATAAAGCGGAAGAAAATGGATGGATGGATTGCTTGAATGAACTTGAGATGAACCAAACCAATCTTTACAGAAGCTATTCTCCACATTGTTGGCAAACCCTCTGCCAAGACCAATTAAAACACATAAATAAAGCTCAGAGAAGCCAATTGTTATTTCTGCTCTTACTTGTTTTACTGTTGTTTCTGGGATTTAGCTTGAATTATTAGGCTGTATAGGGTTTATTATTGTATAACACAGGAGTCTCTAAACATAATAACGTAACAATTAACTTTTTCAGAGGAGTAAAAGAGGTAACTTAACCAGTTACTTTCAAAATGAACACAACTGAACTCTGCCTTTACACATATGGACCAGGTGTGTCTTGATGATGCACTTATTGCTTTAGGTATGTACCTGGTATCCTGGAAACCGGGAGCTGATCCGAATCGGGACCCGGAGCTGGAGCATACGGAGGAGGCTGGTCCATCTGAGGAGAAGAGGATAATGGACTGAACCAGGACTAAACCACGGCTGAACCAGGACTAAACCACGGCTGAACCAGGACTAAACCACAGCTGAACCAGGACTAAACCACGGCTGAACCAGGACTAAACCACAGCTGAACCAGGACTAAACCACGGCTGAACCAGGACTAAACCAGCTTAACCAGGGATAACGCCAGAACTGAAGGAGGACAATCCCAGGACCGGGGTCAGGAGACAGAGGCCTTATTGAGGGACAATGGACACAGTCACAGACGCATTATCCAATCAGAGGCAGAATGTGGTGACGGATTGTTGGTCACATGACTAGCACAAACGTAGGTCTGAGCCATGGTCCTGACTCTGACTCATTCTTGTAATCCAGTAAAGCGTTTCCATGATAGCCACATCACAACAACAGGGAAACATGTTTGTGGACAAGTAGCAGAGATAATAATGACAGTTTTATGATCAAGTAAATCACAATTCAAACCTTACAACATGTCACTCTGCATCACAGCTCGAACTGTTTCATATCAATTACTTTGGTCCAAATGGAATAAACATTGATCTCAGTAGGTTTGATACTGTAGTTGCTCCAAAAGACTATTTCGACCAACTCCAAAGCAGCAAGTTCAGGCAGAAAAACATTGAAGACATTTGTGGAATTGTATATTTGATGTAAAACTTCTCCTTACCTCAGTGCGCAGGCTGATGGTCTGACAGTGAAGAGCGTGAGACTCACAGGGACAGGGACAGCGTGAGACGCACAGGGGCTCATGGGGACAGCACAAGCTCCGAGTCACATGCTCGAGCATCAGGGTGACGAGCACGAGCCTTACTACCTTACACTGTCACTATTGGAAGATGGTTCCATATCAAATGCAAATTTATATAAAATATATACATTTATATAGTGATCTTGCAGGCACAACCTGTCATACCCCGACCAGCGTCAGGAGTGTCCGGCTCAAGCAGTATCCATGACAACATGAAGATTGACGAGCTAATGAAGCTCTATTTCAACTTTGGACTCCATTACAAGGACATGAAGCACTTTCAGCACCGTTACAGTATATCATCTCGAAAAGACGTTTAAACGGATTGTTTGGCCTCTTTTAATCAATCTATAATACTGTCTGAGATGTTTATGCAAATTTGCAGAAACGAGAAAAAGTCCTCTTCACCTGAAGTGACCTGAAGGAGATTTCCATAGAATAAGCACAAAATGTGGACATCGTTTTACTTTAAAGGTGCACAACGCAAGTCTATGAGTTCTTGCAGAACTATGACCCCTTTGGCGACAAGCGGAATTGCATCCAGAGTTGTGCACGCTCATGGAACACACGCACGCTTGCACGAGCACGAGCAGTTCAGAACACAACAGCGACAGCGATTACACAAATCTTTTGTTTAGACTCGTAATGTCTACAGAGGTAAGAAAGTTATAAATCTGTAAGTTATTTTGAATATGTGAATGGAATTTGCATTTGAGTAAACTACATATTAATGTTTGAGAGGAAAAACGGGGGTAGTAGGGGAAAATGTTTTTCACCATTTCTACCTGTTTTGTGTTATGATTGGATTATAATGGAAATGCGTTCATGAATAAGTTATTACTTTGTATAAGCTAAAAAAAAATAAGAATCACACCAACATCCTATTAGTTGGTCAAAAAAGTACTAAAATGTCTCAAGCTAATAAACTAATAATCAAATGGCTCTGACATTACCTTCTAAGCTAAAACAGCCTAATCCACCGAATATTTACTGGGGTGTAGCCTGTTTTATTAATCTGCTAAGTAGCATATTCCAATAGCAGTATATCATTATTAGAGACTAATTTGCTCAACATTGTTTTCTAATTATGAAGCTTACATACCAGCATTTTACATCACACTCCACAAAGCTGAACTGATTTACCTGAATAGCCTACAACAGTGCTGATTTATTTATTAGGTATTTTGACAGGGACAGTACACATTGATAAACATTTCTGTGAATTGTGCCAATACTTTTCAACTACTGTCCCTGAGCAAGGTGTGTAGTGCCCCCAACAAGTTTCACTAGTTTAGACATTTAGAAGGGGGAAAAAAAGGTTACCTGTACACATAACATGGAATTAGTTCACTCAGTACAAGGTCATATTTGCAGGGAAAGAGACCGTGCATGGGCCGGTAGTTATGCAGTTCAGAACAGATCAAACACAGTTATTTGCTATAGTAAATAGAAGGCCTGCTGTACAATATGAGGGAAGTAAAATAAGTACCCCTTTATCATTGTATTTTCTTTCCTGTGATGTGTAGAATAATACAGCATGTATTTTATCACAATAACAACATATTTTATTTTTTCCTTTAGAATTACAGCTCGAATCAATTTGATGTTCCTGTGGAGGGAAGCACTGAGGACAGCAGTGACAGCAGGGGCAGGGAAGGAGGCCGGGAAGGTGCAGAGGACAATCAAGATCTAGACTGATCAGTGAGGAGGACAGACAATTATCTTGACCCTTTTGGCATTTATGTTGGCTATAAAGAAGCACCATTCAGGCAATAAACAAGTAGTGAGCACATCAGAAAATATGGCTACGAATTAGGGAAGAAACGGCTTTATTGTAAATAATTCCATGTTTGTAAAAATAAATAAATATGCACTGCTTATGTTTGACTTGGAGTCTGTTCAGGGAGCTGATGGCATCTCCTAGAAAAACAAAACATTTTTTGCCATTAGAACAGTTATTTTATTATGGAAAAGGACATGGAAGTGATGTGGCAAAAATATTAATGAAAATAGGAATCTTGCATAAATACAGACTAAAAGAAAAACAAATGTTCATTGTAAAACAATGAAAAACTAACACAACATACCTGCCCTCTGTGGACTTGTGACTGCACCAGATCAGCTGTAGGAGGGGGCACAATGCCAGACAGAGGTCCCAGAAACCAAGGGTCATCTGGTCTCAAGCTTCGTTTTCTTGAGAGTTCTCCTGCAGACTGAAGTTGTATTCCTAGAATTTTTGTCTGCAGGTCAGGGATGTAACTGTAGTCTTTTGCCTCTTTGTATCCGGTCTGTGACTTCTTGCTGTACAGTCGTTCTTGCCTGCAGAACAAATTATGACATTAGTTCCCAAAACATGCATTATATAGGAAAGTCATAAAGTAATCACTTACAACACTTTGTGGTTGTGGTGGTTGTAGTCCAACACTGCAAGAAATGTCCTGGCTTCATATGAAAAGGCAAAGGTAGATCCGGGGCGTCGGGAATGGAAAACACCCCTCTCCATTAATCTCTCCTTGTTATAAAACACAAACATTACATTAGAAAATGCCTATCATTATCTCAAATACAAAAATTATTCAGATTTACTTACGGAAAAAAAAGTCCAGAGACAAAGCACATAAACCATTGAATTACCTGAGGACTCCATTCGTCAGCTAAAACAGAAATACAGATGCATGTTAGCTATTTGAGGATTTGCAAATACATGCAGTTTATTACTTACCAAGGGCAACAACACTGTTTTTAGTCTGTAATCGGTTGATAATGGCAGCCCTCTTTTCTGTCCAAAACTCCCTTACAGCTGGTACGCAGTAGAAATGCTGTATCCCACAGTAGAAGATGTCACCATTCTCATGTTCATGTATTTGAAGAAGAGGGCGATCTTGGTGTAATTATTCCCAGACAATAGCCCGTTTGTACGGCACTTTGGTCAACTCTGTTGTTTTTATTAGTGCGTTATAAATAAATTGGATTGGATTGGTTTGCTGCAAGCAAAAAGTCCTTGCGTCCCATGTTTGAGCAACGGCTGGTTGTTTCACATCCACAACTTGTGTCCACGAGGGCAAAACTATGCAGATAAAGAATAAGCATTACAAATGCACCTACATTATTTTCCATTTGATATTGTTGTTCATGACTTTTTATAAAACACTACATAGCCATGTAGTACTCACCCACTCCGCTATAACAGCAGTCCCGGTCACATGTCCATGACAGCTTCTTCTAGCCCAATGATGAGAAGTTCATCCATTTGATTCTGCATTGGACCACCATTCTGCTGTGTAACAAAAACATGTATTCACACCTTTACAAGGAAAAGACTGTAGGAATTGCATTATGACAAAACATACCACAAAGATATAGGGGCGACATAATCGGAGTCATATGGGTCTGTGGCCTGTTCTCGCTCAAACTCTAGCCTGTACAAAAGAAAATAAAGTATCTTAGCCAATAATGTTTGAAAAAATGCACATGAATACATTATTGACCTCAGACGAAGTAAAAGAGATTATTATTATTATTTATTTGCAATTTACACACCATCTAAACCAGGACCAACTCAGGAGGACTAACTCAGAACACAACCAGGACTACACCAGGTCTGAACTAGGTCAGACTATGAATAAACCAGGTCTAAAGTAGGACTAAACAATGAATACAAATCCATATGGGCCGCGCTCTTCACAAATAACAATTGATTAGAATCGAGTACACAGTAACAGCAACGTTAGCCTATCAAGTAACATGTTTTCTCCCCTCATAAACTACATGCAAAATGTACCACATTCCCGGGAACATTTTACTGATTTTGCCGAAAAAGAAAACATATATACACAACGGCGTTGAAAATTCAGCCGTGTTGGTCAAGGACATGAGCACTTTTTAGCATTTTGCATCATTTTGAAGACGTTAGCCAAACACAAAAGGCTACCGGTAAACCATACACAAAAACATAGTTAGCATCTTTTATGTTATATGTTTTATGTTGCACGATTGCTCCGGACAAAATTCCTAGTTTGTGAATCTGTTCACTGACCATGACAATAAAACCAATTCTGATTCTACATTTAGCTAACGCTACACTACACGCTAAACACATAGCATTACAACTATTACGCATCGTCATTTGTTCACATAGATTTACCGTATCAGACATTACAGACGGTATCTTACCATTTTAGCAAGAAGAAAGCCAACTGAGGGTCCGTTTGAGCCCGAAAGCGGAGCTGAGGTCTCCCCATTTGTTGTTGCCTTTCCGATGTTGACTCTCGTCTTACTCCGACGCCTGTCTGACTCCAATTTGCCCCTTTTGGTTGAACTAGACAAACGTTTTATCTTCTTATCTTACGTGGAGTTTGCATTGCTGTTTGGGATGAACTGGAGTTCATCTTCTCTTACAATCCATCCTCTACTTTGGCAAAAGTCGCTGGAGTCTTCGCTGATGCGGATAATGGCGGCTAATACACATACTCCCCAGAGCTAGCCAGGTGCGCGTGAACGCGCATGACGTCACGCCCAGGCTCAAACCTTAAGATTCCGACCCGAATCCCTCTTATTTATTTGACTGCACAGGATTATAGGGACAATCACAGTGATCAGACAGGAACTCATTCAGCACATCAGGCAATTGTTTAAGCATGTATGGGTTAGAAAACGGTTATTTTTAACATTTACAGTTGCGCATAGCACCTTTAATTTCATTTTATTTGCTCCTCACCATATACATGTATGCTCTCAGGAACTGCCCTTATCTGCCTCTCTCTGAGCTCCGCTGTCAGCCGCAGGGCCGATGGCCATTGGAAACACACAATGAACTAACAAGACAGATGTTCATTTTGGATTTATATAGGCTGATTAAGTTATTAGTTGATTAATATAGGCTAATAAGGCTTATTGGAGCAACACCAATGGGACCATGGGAAAGCTGTGTGCTTTTCGTCCTGGTCGCGACACTAAGTTGAAAATGTTTTCCACACAGCGTTGCTCAAACGTGTGCGGTTGAAACAAAACAGAAAGAGAAAAGTTGAGCCAATACTAAATTAAACTAAGGAACAAAGGCAGAGTTTTTCTTGTATAATCCTTTTAATTTTGGTTATTCCAGAACATCATCAGTGCAGCCTGGTTCCAAAGCAATCTGGGAAATGCAGTTTTACACATTCACACCCTGTCAGCTCTGAGGTACATTCACAAAAGCAGTCCAGTACATTGAAATACTCCGGTGAATACATTTCCCTCGTGACTTCGCTCTTGTTTGTGCGTATCATTTTATCGGAACATTCATTTGGACATGTTTCTTTAGCAGAACTTTGATGAATGAACTGTGTTTACAGATAACAGAACATTTAAAGGACCTGAAGCCAGATTTTCTAACTGTGTCCGATGATGGTGCTGTTAACCACGATCCAAACCCTTAACACATTCTTGTAACATCATAGATTGATGTATTTGCCTGTGTATGCCGAGTCCAGACACACGTGGCCCATGTGGTTACCTCTCATGGAGCATGGTTTAGCCTCAGCTTGGGTATTTCACACAAACAGACTGTGTTTCAATTAAAAAGACAAATTACAATTTGTCCGATTGTATTCGTGAGTCATTTTGTGAACAGGGCAAACATACAGTAGATGTAATTTGACACTTGCATCATTATGTCTATGGTACAAACGCATGCTTCGTGCATCGTGTTGAAGCGATCAAGATCTCTGACCATGTGCTCAAACACTAAATACAGTGGGTTCAGACAGTTATCATTTATCAAGACAGGTGCTCAATGGCAAGTACAAGATGAAAAATAAAATATGCTATTTTGTGGGCATGTGGGATCGAATTCATCATTTGAAGCATCCTGTATAACAGTATTAGGGCCCCAAATTTGATATGTAAACCAGAGAATGCTGCAGAAGAAGAAAAAAGCACAAATGGCTGCTGATCCACTTTTGCACATGCTACTCACTTTACACATGAGCAAATGCTTGGTAAATTACCTTCTATGTATACAACCAAATTTAGGTTTAGAGGAAACCTACGCAAACACAGAACACAAACTTCACTCCTGTTTGGGATCCAATCCGGGACCTTCTTGTTGTGAAGTGCTAACTACTGAATTTCAGGGACTTCCAAGGGTCCTAGGACCCTGGTTTGAGAACCACTGCCATCAATACATTAACAACAGAAATGTAAGGTTTGATGAAAATCTTAAAAAAGGAAAACAATCGAAGAGTATTCAGGGCTGAGGATCACTGCAGAGCTCCCTCAGGCATAGGTGTACTGTTTTTCAGCATTCATGAAGGTTAAGCTCTGTTTTGGTCTAAAGTCCACTGTCCCTAGCACAAAAAGGGACTGCTCCTCTCTCTAAGACTGAGGGAAGGTATTTTAAGGTAAAAAGTATAAATTAAAACATGTATTAACATAGGGATGAATGTAGGGGTTTGACTACTTCCTGAATCCACTTTAATAACAGAGTTTTGGTGTGGACATGCGAAAGCCAAGTCGCTCCTCTGTTCTGGAGTACCCCATGTGCCAGTTGGAGAAAACTTGACATTGAAATGGAAACAAACTTCTCATTGCTACAGAGGGTCTCCGCAGGCTGCGGTTTTAGGGTCCACATTATATTTCTGACAGACTGCGACAGGTTTACACATTCATGAATAAAAGTCTTTAAATAAACAGTTCACACATTTAAATTCACAGATTTAAATGCATATTGTATTGTCTGAATTCATCTTCGTCAACATTAGGCAAAAAATATACCCAATGGGTTCACAGGATGCCTTTTTCAAATAAACAAGTGAAATAATTGCAGACTGAAACGGCTCCAAAGCTAACACAGCTCTTGCTCATGTGACGTATAATGTTCCGTGGTGTTTCTTTAAAACTGACTTTGCCGTGTATTTACACAGAACTCTTGCTCCTTGCTCTCAAAGCCCTATATTCAGGACAAAATAAAAACATTCAAAAACGTTGTTCCGGTTTGTGAGGGCTGTAGATTGTTCTTCTACAGTTGTAGTCCCAGCGGGGCCGCTCTTCACTGCTCGTATTTCCTATTGTTTCATGTAGTTCTTTTGGAGGCTGTAGTTTGTTTGCTCCGTCTCAAAAAAGGCGATGACCCTCCTCTGACACCACTATCGCTAACCCTTCCACCAGTCCTGGTTGAAACCTGGCTGAGTCTTTAGTCATGTAGTCCTGATTTAAACCTAGTGTAGTCCTGGGGCCTCATTCATAAAGACTTCTACGCCATACGAGGGATTTATAAAACTCCTACTAGGCTTGGAACTTATCTCCACGGCAGCCCTGAGCCTGGCATTCGATCCAATTGTCTTTCATATTAAATCCTACAGAAATTACCATGAAAAGAATCCTTCATACTTCCTCATTTGAACAGCAAGGGGACAGGATGTGGTGAAGGATGTTAGATTTTCATCATGTCATTGACATTGCATGCTGTTTTATAGCCGCACAGAGGTTAATTCATGCATGCGCTGTGAACTTAAAGAGACGATCCCTGATGCATCTGTGCCTGTATTTATGAATTAATGGCCGGACTCAAGCTTGAAATGGAGGCATGGGAGGGCTTAAGTAAGTACTTACTTACTTACTTACTTACTTACTTAAGTAAAGTTTATTTACAAAGCACTTTAAAATAAATAACAACTGAAAAAATCATCAGCCTAAAAAGAAAAGTCTTCAATTGCTTTTTATAGGAGCCCACAGAGTCAAGCTCACGGAGGGACAGGGGCAGGCCATTCCAGAGTCTCGAGGCTACAGCCTAAAACGCCAGACCTCCCTGGGTTTTAAAATGAGTCCATCAGAACTTCAGGAGACCCTGGCCTGAAGACCAAAGGGTGCACACTGAGGAGTAGGGGCTCAACAAGTCAGTAACATACTGAGCAACCTGGCCATGCAATGCCCATAAAGTCAGGGCTAAAATTTTAGTCAAAGTGAAATTTGACAGGAAGCCAATGAAGTCTTGATTGGATGGGGGTGATGTGGGCTGTTTTGGGTGTTGTCGGTCAAAAGTCTGGCAGCAGCGTTCGGTCCAATCTGAAGTCTGTTTATGGTCATCTATAACAAGTGAAAACAGAATTGTAATAATCAATGCAAGCGTGGATGATCATTTTAAGATCTGATTTTGACAACATGAGATATTTCTCATGTGTCCCCATTAGGACATATCAGAAAACCTGGGGAGAAAGGGCCTTTTCTGTCCCTGGCCCAATCATCTGGAACTCTCTACGCATTTATCTGAAGACAAATCTGTAGACAACCACACATGGCATGACGTGAGGTGGGTTCACATGTGCATATTCCCACAGCGATCTACGAAGCACAGATTGCGTGGAGAGGACCACGCGGCATGTTTTATAAATCCATATTTTCTGTGGCATGCGCGTTTTGCGCCACTAGGTGCTCATGCAGCCTTTTGTAAATGAAGCCCCAGGTCTTGTCCTGGTCTAGTCCTGGTCAAGTCCTGGTCTTGTCCTGGTCTTGTCCTGGTCTTGTCTCGGTATAGTCCTAGTCTGGTCCTGGTCTGGTCCCGGTATAGTCCTGGTCTGGTCCCAGTATAGTCCTTGTCTGGCCCTGGTATAGTCTTGGTCTGGTCCCAGTCTTTAGGAGGTTGCGGTTTGTTTGCTTCTGAAAGTCTCAAAGAAGGCCATAACTCTTCTGACACTGCTAACACTAATGCTAACTCCTGTGACACTGATGTTGTTAGCACTGCTGCTGAGGGCGGAGCCTGAGCCTCTGGCACCATGGAAATGATGCAGAGACGTTGCTGTGGCATCGACTGAAGCGGCACGCTTGACTTTGGGCATGAGGCGGGGCGTCTGCGCCACCAGGCAGCGCTGGTACTGCACCTGTAAAACAAATATCTTATTACTTCTGGGTATTCTGGATTCACAGGAAATACAGTAACAAGATGATTATATAAGCAAATTGGGTGCACCCTTAAGTCCTGTGGCAGATTAACCAGGTAGAAACTCCAGGGTAGTGGTAGTAGTAATAGTAGCAGTAGTAGTAGTAGTAGTAGTAGTAGTAGTAGCAGTAGTAGTAGTAGTAGTAGTAGTGTAGTAGTAGTAGTACCATGCAGGCGGCCTGGACGGCCTCAGACACATCTCCAGCATGGGGGTTGCAGTAGAAAACGTGGCACTGAAACTGTTGTGTTCCTCGATCTACTATCACTGCGAAGGTATGTGAGTCCTGTCCCACGCCCAGGAACGTGAGTGATCGCACCGGCAACTCCCACAGCGGCTCCACCCCTTCCTGCAACAACAAAACACTCAGATGCCTGGCAATGGCGCAAGTCAGATTCTGTGGATAAATCCAGCGGTAAATGGACCTTGTCACTCATATATACAAACATATGCTATAAATTCTTCTTTTGGAGATTTCTGATGAAAATACCACAGGATGGATAGAGAATATTCCCCTTTTTAAAATAAAAAATAAAAATATTTTAAAAATAATTAAGTAAACAAGACAAAATACATCTATTTTACACGTCAAAATAAAGATTTGTCACTTAAAGATTTACTCAAAGTCACAAGCTTTTTTTTTATTCAAGTAAGAGACAGATACTTCATTTTAATATATATATATATTTAATAAAGTAGAAGTAAAAAGTACTGTATATAAAAAAATACTTGCAAAAAGTATAGTTACTTCAAAAAGTGCCTTTAGCCACATCTGGTTGCACCCATTCATTATTAAGAGTCAGTAATAGCCTAGCCCAGCCATTCCCAAAGTCCGGGACGCCGCGGCCCCCTTATTGATCCGAAAATCTCTCGGGCCCCCATAATAATATATTTGCAAAATGTGTATTATTTTGCAGAAAAGATAACATACAAAGCAATATTTAGCCATGATTGTAGGCTAAATACTGGTTTAAAGTAGTATAATGTACAGTAGCAGAGAAATTTTCCATGCACTTGTTTTGTAGACAAGCTTTGGGGCCCCCCTGCAGGTCCTCTGAGGCCCCCCAGGGGGCCCCGGACCCCACTTTGGGAAGCACTGGCCTAGCCTATTACTCCTGGGGCAGTAGGTGCCGTACCTCTCCTCTCCACAGAGACAGGGTGGTGTGGGACACGTGGATGACAGCAGGCTCCCACTCATCAGGGTCAGAGGAGTTCATGAGGCTCTCAATCGCCCGGTTCAACACCTCCATCCCTGAAGCACACACATAACAGGATATTAATACTCCACAGATTGTTTATGTTATGAACCTCCGCAGTATTATAATTTTATTTTAAATAAAATACAGTTGTAATGATGTGAGCTGCTTATGTCCTGCATACCCCAATGTGTTGATTTGTATAAATCTAATGACCCATTCATTAATACAGTGATTAAAAAAGTGTATTTACGGATCCAACATGACAGCAGCAGACGCGACACCATCTTTCGATCAAGCTTTAGAACGTGTTCTAAATAGTTTAGCTCGAAAGTTTACAGCGGGTACGTCATACGTGTTCTGATACGATGATACTGTACGATTGGCTATGGCTACGTGCAGACGCATATGATAGACATTCAGCCCAATAAACGGCTATGGACAATCATAAACCACACCTCTCCTACCAGAAAATGAATTGGTGGTCCCCAGACTAAATATCACTTGTGATGTTAGTCTGACTAATTCTGTCCAACATACGCCTCCTTTTTTCGTATTTTAGCCTCGTACTCCGTTTGACAGAGGCAGAGCCATGTTGAGCCCGCTCTGGCAGGTGATGGTCATGGCGCCAACACACCGCGACTCAAAGGGGCACAAAGCGGTGCAGAAAATGCTGGAGAAAATCAGCATTCAATGAACAGTTTAGGGGAGGCCGGATAGAAGGTTTATGCACAACTGCTGTCAACAGTAAATAATCAGAGCTGGGACTCGATCTCACAAGGCCGAGGATGTAGTAATACAGTATTTTGCCATATGTGCTGCGCCTTAACCACTCAACTGTTGGAATCATATTTTCTTGACAAACAAATGACAGATTTATTTCATGGATAATGTTTTTTTCATCTCTTTTTTATAATCAAAAATACTTTCAGTCTTTTTTATAACATATTTTAATCTTTGTCTTTGTGATATTAGTTTGGCTACTTTGTTTTTACTTTGTTTTTTGTTTGTACTTTGTATTTTCCTGGTTACTTTGTGCACGTATGAAAGATCAGAAAGAATTCAGACTGTAGTGTATGAATATCAGATAATGTATATCAGATTACGTTTTTTACATGCCATGTCAATAATCTGAAAACTCCAGAAATCAGATTATGATCAGATATTTGGTCTCCATGTAAACGTTGCCAGTCTCTTCTCAATGAAGAAAACGTGCACGTGTTATTATATACACATATTATACACATATTATACAGTGCCTCTCGAAAGTACTCATACACCTTGAACTTTTGCACATTTTGTCATGTTTACAACCCTAAACATAAAGATTTTATATGTTATATTATTTTACATCCATCCATCCATCCATTTTCTTCCGCTTTATCCGGGGCCGGGTCGCGGAGGCAGCAGTCTCAGCAGAGATGCCCAGACTTCCCGATCCACGCACACCTCCTCCAGATGTTCTGGGGGGACCCCGAGGCGACACCAGGCCAGCTCGGAGACATAGTCCCACCAGCGTGTCCTGGGCCTTCCACGAGGCCTCCTCCCAATAGGACATGCCTGGAACACCTCCCGAGGGAGGCGACCAGGAGGCATCCGAAACAGATGCCCTAGCCCCTCAGCTGGCTCCTTTCGACGTGAAGGAGCAGCGATTCTACCCCGAGCTCCTCCCGGGTAACTGAGCTCCTCACCCGATCTCGGAGGGTGCGCCTGGGCGCACCCTCCGAGATCGCAAAGGATCGCAAAGGAAACTAATTTCGGCCGCTTGTATTCGCGATCTTGTCCTTTCGGTCATTACCCAAATCTCATGACCATAGGTGAGGGTGGGAACGTAGATCGATCGGTAAATCGAGAGCTTTGCCCCCTGACTCAGCTCCCTCTTCACCACAACAGTCCGATACAGCGACCGCATCACTGCTGACGCTGCACCGATCCGTCTATCGATCTCACGCTCCATCCGTCCCTCACTCGTGAACACGACCCAGAGATACTTGAACTCCTCCACTTGAGGTAAGGACTCCCCACCGACCTGAAGCGGGGAAACCACCTTTTTCCGGTGGAGAACCATGGCCTCAGATTTGGAGGTGCTGATCCTCATTCCGGCCGCTTCACACTCGGCTGCAAACCGCCCCAGTGCGCGCTGAAGGTCCTGATTTGACAGGAACAACATCATCTGCAAACAGCAGAGATGAGATCCTCAGGTTCCAAACCGGACACCCTCCGGCCCCTGGCTGCGCCTAGAAATTCTGTCCATAAAGGTAATGAACAGAACCGGTGACATAGGGCAGCCCTGGCGGAGACCAACACGCACCGGAAACAAGTCTGACTTACTGCCGGCAATGCGAACCAAGCTCCTGCTACGGTCATACAGGGAACGGACAGCCCTTAGCAGAGGGCCCCGGACCCCATACTCCCGGAGCACCCCCCACAGGGGACCACGAGGGACACGGTCGAACGCTTTCTCCAGATCCACAAAGCACATGTGGACTGGTTGGGCGAACTCCCACGAACCCTCGAGCACCCGATGAAGGGTATAGAGCTGGTCCAGTGTGCCACGACCAGGACGAACACCGCTACTCCAGCACCCTGGAGAAGACCTTACCGGGGGAGGCTGAGAAGTGTGATCCCTCTGTAATTGGAGCACACCCTCCGATCCCCCTTCTTAAAGAGAGGGACCACCACCCCGGTCTGCCAATCCAGAGGCACTGTCCCCAACCGCCACACGATGTTGCAGAGACGTGTCAGCCAAGACAGCCCTACAACATCCAGAGACTTAAGGTACTCGGGACGAATCTCATCCACCCCCGGGGCCTTGCCACCGAGGAGCTTTCTAACCACCTCGGTGACTTCAGCCTGGGTGATGGACGAACCCCCCTCCGAGTCCCCAGCCTCTGCCTCCTCATCGGAAGACGTGACAGTGGGATTGAGGAGATCCTCGAAGTACTCCTTCCACCGCCCGACCACATCCCCAGTCGAGGTCAACAGCTCCCCGCCCGCACTGTAAACAGTGTTGGTGAAGCACTGCTTCCCCCTCCTGAGGCGCCGGATGGTTTGCCAGAATCTCTTCGAGGCCGACCGATAGTCCTCCTCCATGGCTTCTCCGAACTCCTCCCAGACCCGAGTTTTTGCCTCTGTGACTGCACGAGCTGCAGCACGCTTGGCCTGCCGGTACCTCTCAGCTGCCTCCAGAGTCCCACAAGCCAACAAGGCCAGGTAGGACTCCTTCTTCAGCTTGACGGCATCCCTTACTTCCGGGCGCCACACCGGGTTCGGGGATTGCCGCCGCGACAGGCACCAGAGACCTTACGGCCACAACTGCGAGCAGCCGCATCGACAATGGAGGAGGAAAACATGGTCCACTCGGACTCCATGTCCCCAACCTCCCTCGGAATCTGGGTGAAGCTCTTCTATTTTACAAAAAATAGAAAAGTGGGGCGTGCATAGGTATTCATACAGCATTTTCGGAGTGCATTAAATTGCCTTTATAACATTCCTAATGACTGCAGAATGTTCACACCTTGCCCTAACCATTAAATAGAGGCCACCTGTGTGTAATCTACTCTCAGTATAATTCCAGCTGTTCTGTGAGGGCCTCAGAGCTATGGTCAGAGTGTGTTGGTCACTAAACAACATCATGAAGGCCAAGGAGCTCACCAGAGAGGTCAGGGATAAAGCTGTGGAGAAGTTTAAAGCAGCGTTAAGTTATACAAAGATTTCCCAAGATTTGAACATCTCACGGAGCACTGTTCAATCCATCATTCGGAAATGGAAAGAGTATAGCACCACTGCAAACTTACCAAGACACGGCCGTCCACCTAAACTAACAGACCGAACAAGGAGAGCACTGGTCAGAAATGCAACCAAGTGCCCCAAGATAACTCTGGAGGAGCTGCGACGTACTGCCGCTGAGCTGGGGGAATCTGTACATGGGACAACTATAAGTCGTACTCTACACAAATCTGGCCTTCATGGACGAGTGGCAAGAAGAAAGCCATTATTGAAAGGAGGCCATAAGAAATCCCGTTTGAAATTTGCTAGAAGTCATATGGAGGACACAGCTACCATGTGGAAGAAGGTGCTTTGGTCAGATGAGACAAAAATTGAACTTTTTGGCCCAAATGCAAACGTTATGTATGGAGCAAACCTAACACTGCTCATCGTCCTGAGTGCACCATCCCCAGTGTCAAATATGGTGGGGGGAGCATCATGCTATGGGGCTGCTGTTCCTCAGCGGGGACTGGGAAGATTGTAAGAATAGTTGGGAAGATGGATGGAGCCAAATACAGAGACATTTTGGAGGAAAACCTGCTGGAGTCAGCAAGAGAATTGAGGCTGGGGTGGAGATTCACCTTCCAGCAGGACAATGACCCTAAACAAGCTAATCTACAATGGAATGGTTTAAAAACAAACATATGAATGTGTTAGAATGGCCCAGTCAAAGTCCTGACCTAAATCCTATTGAAAATCTGTGGAAAGACCTGAAAACTGCTGTTCACAAACGCTCTCCTTCTAATTTGACAGAGCTTGAGTTGTTTTGTAAAGAGGAATGGGCTAAAATGTCAGTCTCTACATGTGCAAACCTTGTAGTCATACCCCAGAAGACTTGCTGCTGTTATTGCAGCAAAAGGGGGTTCCACAAAGTATTAAGTCATACTGTATGAATACTTATGCACGACCCACCTTTCACTTTTCACCTTTCATTTTTTGTAAAATAACAGAATCATGTATCATTTTGCTTTCACTTCACAGTTGTCTGTTAATAATAATTGTGTGTGAACTTTCACACACAATTGTGTGTGAACTTTCAGTAAAAAATTCAAATAAAATCTTTACGTTTAGGGTTGTAAACATGACAAAATGTGCAAAAGTTCAAGGTGTATTAGTACTTTCGCAAGGCACTGTATGCATATCTGACCCATGGCTCTGGACACTGGGAGGTTCCCGATGTACTTGACTTGGAACTTCTGCACCTGCTGCTGCACGGCTTCCACACACTCCACTGTAAAATAGAAATAATATCATTTATTTATAACCTGCACTGACAAAAGCCCTAAAATACGGGAAGATTTTTCCGTATTTGTCAAAGATGTGGAGGATATCCGGAGATTTGCAAGACGTATCTTCGAGGTATGCAAATTTCGAATCTTCCCGGATAGGGACCACTTTTGCATCTGGGAATATCCGAACTCCGGATATTTATCCCTGAAATATACGGAGATATCAGGAACCCGCATTCTCAAAGATTCATCTCGGATCTCCCCGCATATTTTCTGTATCTTCTAAAGATTGACGGATACTTAATCCCTCTTGTGTCCGGAAATATCCGAATTTCCGACAGATGTCGTATCCCCTTGCATATTATCTGTATCTTTTAGAGATCTCCAGATTCTTATCCCTCTAGTATAATAAAATATCCTGAACCCAAATCCTTAAAAGATTCCATTTGTGATCTCTTTACATATTCATGTATCTGCTTAAGATCTCGTTTGATATAGTTGGAATGATTCCACACACCCCACTGGAAATATATACAGTAAACATGACAGTAGATGACAAAGTGCATAAATACACTGACAGTCAATCACTTCATCATTCACAGCACACTCTGTAGCCAGGGCTGCCGTGGGGCAACTGACGACCCTTGCCTGACAGGTTAAACCGGCATGTTTAACCTGACTGTACCTTGTCGAGGGAAGTCCTCTGGGGAGATGGACTCCATGGTCAGAGAGCGAGTGGGGCGGGCGCTTTTCTCTGACATCATCTAAACAACACACAAAGGAGGAGGAGTAGAAGCAGTAGTAGTAGTAGTTGTAGCAGTAGTAGTAGTAGTAATAGAAGCAGTAGTAGTAGTAGTAGTACCTTGGAACAGAGCTGGTGCAGTGCAGTAGCGATAGTTTTTGCGGGGACGTCACACCTGAAAACGTGGCACTTGAGGATACAGCTGTCTTTGTCTCCGGCCACAAATGCAAAGTCCCTGAAGTCAACACAAAATAAAGAGTGCTCGTGTTTACTACAGCTCCTGAACACATCACACTAATGACAAACATGAAGAAATACAACAAACATCCCTGAAGACAACACAAAATAAAGAGTATTCTTACACATAGGTGAAAGCACAGGTGTTCTCGCAGGTGTATACAGGTGAACCATGACCTCCATAGAAATAAAAAGGAGTTGCAGGATTCCATTCTAACATATGTGCACAGTTAGCCTATTTTCCATTAGACTTTAGCATTAGCCTAAATGATGATTGATTTCGATGTGTTGGTTTGTTGCTAAGCGATCAGCTGCATTCAGGCAATGTCCAAAAGGTTAAAAATCTTAACTGAATTGTGACACATTTACAGATTATGTTTGAATGTGTAAAAGGGGCATCTGTGAGAAATCATTACATTTCCTGTGTTTGTTGGGTCCAAAGTTATTGAATAAAACTCTAGATCGGAAATGACGCTCGTTGACGTGGCAAACATGGTGGCCAACTTGTGACTGGCCGGCGAGGCTAACCTCTATACATTTTTTCAGTGTGACATCACACACAATAATAAGTTACGTCCGGGTCCAAACTGTTGAGAGTTCCATTGACAAACACACCAAAAACGCAACTTTATCTGAATCTCCTGCTGAAATAACAACAGATAAAAGGCTAAAAACGGTTTTATGTCTAATTGGAATAATATATCCCACCACTCCTCCAGGCAAAATGAAGATATTTCTATATTTAAAATAAGCCTTCATTGTGTATGGAAAAAGTAAAAGTAATATACTGTATCTGTGTGATCAGATGTTTAGAAAAAGCCTTAAAGGCTCTCAATGGCCGCTGGCTGCTCTGCTTTGCGACGACGACACTGGAGGCCGCCATTGCTCCACCATTACTGTAGTACCACCATATAGCCGCTACTGTAGTTCCCCATTGGAATCCATTGCACTTTAGACACGTTAAACACAACATTAATAATAATAATAATAATAATGCCTTACACTTGTATTGCGCTTTACAAGCCTGTATTACCAAGTTTCTCAAAGCGCTACACTGTCGTCATTATTCATTCACTCCATACTTGGTGGTGGTAAGCTACTGTTGTAGCCACAGCTGCCCTGGGGTAGACTGACGGAAGCGAGGCAACCAGTCTGCGCCATCGGCCCCTCCGACCACCACCAACCACTCACTCACTCACTACATTCGCTAGGCTTCCTGGTGTTACCAAATGGTCTCCCATCCAAGTACTAACCAGGCCCTTCCCCGCTTAGCTTCCAAGATCTGACGGGATTGGGCATAGCAAAGGCGGTATGACCACATTAATGCCCGGTGCCTAATTTTTTGGAACTGTCTACAGCTAGATATTCCTCCTCCTGAGGAATATCTAACTGTACTTACTAAAGTTTTAGTAAGTTATAGCTTTGCTTCCCTTTAAGAAAACAGCTGCATTTTTGCTGAAGCGGTTCATTATCTGCTCACGCTCATGTTACTTTTTTTTGGACTCACTGCGGGTTATAAATTGCGTTTTTCCACAGAGCACTGTTCTACTGCGCACGCCACGGTCTGTGTACTCGCATTGTCACGAATCGACTCTACCCAGTACACACCTGTGTTTCCACTACACGACATGACTGCATTTGTGGCGGGCGGCGCCCCCACAGATGTGCACGCTGTACAGATCGTCATTAAAAGTTTTTAGAGCCACGATGAGAACATATGTGAAGGTAAGCTACATGCAAATGTTAAGCTAACACCAACTAAAGTTGAGCTAACAAAACTAAATGCAAATATCGGCAAAATCCAATTTTAGAACAGCAGTATGATGAAATACTAAATCCATATGACCTGCATGTTAATAATGAAGGCTGCTACTGGCCAATCAGAGGCCAGTGTCTGTTCATGTCACGTTAGTCTCGGTTCAGCGCTTTGGCCAGAGGTTGTTCCTAAACTTATACCTGGTCAGACAGGTTTGGCCTTGGCCTCGGCAGTCGAAAAGCTCACCCAACCGGGTTTATCAGGCACTGGGCTGTGTAGTGTCTGCCCATTTGATTACATTGCTCTTGGTTAGAAGAGCCAGGCACCAGATGGCTGCCAGATCTGCCATTTGTTCCAATGTATAACAATGGCCCTGTCTTATCTAGAGTTTTATTAAAGATCTTTGCTGGAGACTCTAGTTGCTATAAACCTCTTAATTGGGTTATGATGAAGAAAGCACATACAGTAAATGATAGAAATGATAAATGTCAACATGCCACACTCTTCTACAGGGACTTGGAACGGGATCTGAGAGAACGTTCAATGACACAAATGAATGTTGGCATGTGTTTACAGGTGATGGTGCAGGTGTAAAGTGGGCGGAGTTACCTGTCCCTGGGAGTGGTTCAGGTGAGGGCAGCGTGCAGGACACAGATAGTGATAGCGTTAGATACAAAACTCACAGGAATTGTATTCACTCAATCTACTGTGGAAAAGCGTGAAGACCTCAGTCGGCTTCTGAACATAACATACAGCAGAGTGAGGAACATCAGCGGAGCATTTGGAGCCTACATATAAACAAGTCCATTTAAGGTGAGAGTTAACGCACACCAGAACACAGCGCGCCGCGTCACGGCACTTCAGAGGCTTTTCTCAATCCGTGTGGGGCTTTACACACGTGATTTATACATTTATCATGAATAAAACAAGACACGTATGTCCGTGTTGAAGACATCAATATTTAATGCATCTTTTATATATTGCTATTGTATGTACCACAGCATGGCAAGTCCAAGACAAATTTCCCTATGGGACAATAAAGTTTATCTTATCTTATCTTATCTTAAGAGAGAGAGCAAACATGGTTTTTTTTTGCAGGGTAATAGCGAGTTGATGACAGACACGAGTTTAACATGCTTCCCCTGAAGCATGAGCCCTGGCGATGGTTTCCCTCGTCCCTCCCAACAACGTTTACGGCGGCGTCTTTGTCTGTCACAGGCCAGCGACTCGTCTGTGCCTCTGCAGGATGGTTAAAGCCTGTGTTTTCCTGAATCGTGGCGCGGGGTCTAGTGTCACTGCACGTTACTGCAGCCTCCGTGTGTTCTCTCATAGAAAATAAAGGAGGCGGCTCTTTTGTCGCACATCAAAGCGTTTCGGTGTGCTGTATTGGCATGACACACGTAAAGCCAATACAGCAGTATTGGCTTTAGGGGAAAAAACGGCAACATTGATTTCTAGGGATGGGAAATAGATTTTATTGATATCAATGCCATCAATAATTTTACCTATCGATTCGATTCTTTATCGATTCTCTTATCGATGCCTGACTTGTCTGTGTGTTGGGGAAAAGCAAGGAATGAATGTGCTTTCGATAAACTCTATCAAAAAAGACACATTGTTAGTTTTCCCAAGAAAAAATATTTATTAAATAAAGCAAGTTTCCAAATATACTGTGGCTCCTGCTGGCACTCAGCCTGCCTTGCATCCTCAAATATAATGGTAACATTTGTGTCTGTAACTTGTAACAGACTGATGCTGTTTTGTAACACCTAAACAACAAGACTCGGTCTCAGCCCAAACCCTACAGATTTTCATCTATTTCTGCTTCATCCGGTGCTACATTCTCCTTCCCCCTGTCCGTGTGAACTACTTCTGTTGCAGCCCGTTAGCCAGAGCTAACGGGCGAGAGATCAGCCGAGATCAGCCGAGAGATCAGCCGATCCGCTCATAGCGCACACTCATAGCGGGGACAGACAGAGGTAGACCCGCTCACAGTGCGCTCAGGGGCAGGGACAGGCACCCGCAGCCTCCAATCTGTGCACCTCGGGAGACTCAGCACAGGCCCAGAGCTCAGGGTGGGGACAGTCTCGGACCCGGGCACAGAGCACAGCGGCACGGGGAGACAGCGGGCGCAGCAGCGAGGCATTGAACCCCGTGTGTCATGTCAATAGCCACGTATCGAAAGTTTGGAAAGAAACTCCAAGCCAATACAGCGCAAATAGATGGAGCATTCGCAGCAGAGAACTGTAGAACTGATACATTTATAACAATGGACTGTTTTAATTGACGACTCGTCTCTCGTGAACACGCAAAATGGAGGGGAAGGGCTAAGCGGAGGCTAAGGGGTAGAATTGAGATTGGGCCGATGTTTCCCTGCTTACTTCGAAGCAGCGTCAACAGACTCGGAGAACCACATCATTACGCACGTGCGTCAAGCTCTGTGGCGCGCTATGGTGTCCGAAAAGGGGAAAAAGAGTGTTTTCAGAGCGGGAGCATCGATAAGAGGGATCGATAATGAAGTAGACGTATGGTTCCGATGCTTTGCTCAAACAGAACTGGGTCTACTTGTAGAACCGGTTCTCCATTCCCATTCCTATTGAATTCTACATTACATAAATATGGGACAAAAATGTTTGCCAGTATTCTTTCTTCTGATCTATTCAGATGGGAATACGGCGTTTTTGTGTGAATATGACCAACTGCAATTGCTGTTGTGTAAATGTGGAGTGTGGATGTTAAGTGTAGCTGTCCCAAGAGTGTGGAAAAATATTTCATGAAGTTGTACTTGGTGTGAAAGGAATAATAAGAATAAGAATAACTGCATTAGACATTTTTATGTTTCCAGGTGAGAGCACAAAACCACAGCATTGAAAGAGTGAGTTTGCATCAGCGTCTCGCCTTAAGAGTCAGATCAGCTAAAGCCACTGTGATCGCTTAAAGCGCTCTCTGATTGGTTAAAGCACTCCAGATGGGCTGAGCTGATTGGCTGACCTGCCATTGTTGCACCCCACGCCCACACTCGGATGTTGCTAATTGGCTGACAGTGCAGGGGGGTGTGGTCCAAAGGGTCCAATAGGATCAAAGAGTCCTTCTTCAAAACCAACTTCATCTCCTGCCCCTGAGGAAAGAAAACACAATGGGAGGCCACGAGGTAAGTGTAGTGATGTCCTTCAGAGGATTCGCTGCTAAATAGGTCGTGTTCATGTTATAAAATTCTATTTCAGTCGGAGCAGGTGCCAATACAACTCTACGGGAGAGAAACAGTTTTTGAAAGAAATTTCCCAAAAGAATGTCCAAATGTTTCTCCTGATCATTATTTGACAGTGACTGGATTCACAAAGCTGCCATATATCATTCTTATTCTACTGACTAACATCACGCACATGTTTTGAATGTCTCCACAGTTGGACGCCTTTATGAGGAAATAATTAGACCATAGTTCATATGAGCTGGAAGAGAGGACTTTGAACTTTGGGACAGTTTTTGTTTCTTGGGCCTAATGCTGGCCCAGGAATGACAGAGAAATTAGCAACAAACTGTGATGTTTCCATGAGGGCATCTGACTCACCTCTCCACAGGCCTCCAGAGGTTGTGCTAGATCCTGATCCTGGTCCTGAGAGTTGGGCCCCGCTCTGGCCTGGTTCTGCTGTGCACTCCCTGAGCTCCCTGAGGTCCTGGATTGGGTCCTGCTGGGGTCTTGGCTCTGACAGTGGGACAGTTGCTGGATGACGTGGCTCACGGCCAGACTGCTCCGACCTGGGCCCAGATCCTCCTCAAGCACCTGCATCCAGCCCAACGCCCGTACTGAGAAGATCTATAACCAGAGTCCAACAGGTCAGAGTGCAGCCAGCATTCATTCTGACCTACTTGTGGTATTATCAGTTTTATGTATGTATTTTATTATAAAACTTCTCTATTTTAAATATAATTAAGGGACAGCAGATGGTGCTAGTGCATAAATACTATAAAAGCCCATCCTCGTTCACTCGTACTTCATCTGTCTCCTCACTGGTGTCTTCCAGCCTGTTTGGGCTGGGCCCAGAGGAAGGTGCGTTGTGTCCTATAGGTCCAGGTAGCTATCATTCATTTATTCCCTCCTTAGATTGAGCCTTAGTGAGCCTCAACGCGCACCACCCCATGGCGTCCATTGCTCTTGGTGCGTTGTCCGGGGTCTGCTGGGGCCCTCGCATAACCGCGGTATCGAAACACCGGGCCAACTAGAGCTAGATGTGGGCGTGCGACGGTAAGATTTGCCTTGCCTCGTGGCTAGCCTCCGTAAAGTAGCCCAAGCCTGTCAAACTAACCCTTTTTTACATTTAGGTGGCCTGTCGCTGCTGTCTTGTTTCCTTCTTTCCATGTTTCTTTTTGTTTTGTTAATATACTCTGGACATTTGTCAATCCAACTAATGTGAACAACTGCGAACCAAATGAAAGCTAAAGTAAGCTAACAAAGGCTGTGAAATGAAATATTTGTCAACTAAAGTTCTAAACATGAACGAAACAAAAGTAAATAAAATGATATGTTAAAGGAACATGCTGCCTCTGTCCTTATGGGTCGAACCTGTGTGCCTTAAAGCACATATTTTTCCAGTTTACTGGATGGCGTTGTCTGGCTTTTATTTATTTTAATTTAATATACCACTACCACTCGTCATGTCACATACTGTACATGTTTTTAGTGGAAACCGGAGTACCCGGAGGAAACTTAGGCAGACACAGGGAGAACATGCAAACTCCACACAGAAAGGCCCCGTCCTGGTGGACCTTCGAGTTGTGAAGCGCCAGCATGCCACAAGCTCACCCATGAGTAGAATAACGTGGATTCTTCCTTTTATTTGAATGTGCTGCATTGTAGACGACGTAAAGACACTTAAAGGAACAGGCCACTGTTTTTCCATACTGAAATATGTTCTTACCTGAGCTTAGATGAGTTGATACGTACCTGTCTGGTCTTTGTGCGTTCCCATGGAAAAGCGTGGTCGCTTCTAACTTCACCCCCATTTGGAGCCATAGGAATATACTGGGAGAGGCCAAATGCTAACAACATCTTGTTAGCACACACAAAGACCAGACAGGTACGTATCAACTCATCTAAGCTCAGGTAAGAAC
The DNA here is from genome assembly GCA_007210695.1 of Neogobius melanostomus. Classification (NCBI taxonomy): domain Eukaryota; kingdom Metazoa; phylum Chordata; class Actinopteri; order Gobiiformes; family Gobiidae; genus Neogobius; species Neogobius melanostomus. The sequence goes on along the minus strand of VHKM01001128.1, from coordinate 210,981 downwards.
ATATCTCAGTATGGAAAAACGGTGGCCTGTTCCTTTAAAGGAATATTTGGTCCATAGTTACCCACCAATGTCAGAATCAGAATCAGAATAGGTTTTATTGCCATGGTTTGAGAACAGGTTCACAAACTAGGAATTTTTCTCGGTGCAAACGTACGACATAGAACATATAACGCAGAGTTAAGATAAAAATAAGCTAAAAAACTTTAAACCTTATAGTTTAAAGTTTTTATATAGGTTCATGCGTAAAAATATTAAATAAATAAGATAAAATAAAGTGAATATAAGACAACAACAATTTGACATTGAACAACAGCGGGATTGTATTTGGGTGATTGACATGACGTGCATATTTTTGTGTCCGAGTGTTATATTTCTTTTTAAATAATTTGATCTTTTCATTACATGTATCACTTTACAAAACTAATTTAGTTTAAACACATTTTCATCACATTTCAATAATAAATATTGTTTTATGTTTTCACATCTCAAACCCTAAAATGTCAGGTGGTGCAACCGTCCAAGCAAATGATTAGACTAATAAAGCTTCTGAAAATTGTGTTTTCAGGGTAAGAATTATAAAATAAAACATCATGGCATAATTGTATATTAAATCTTTCAAATAAGCCGTCATTTGTGAATATTAATAGTTTTAAAGCTTTTGAGATCACTAAAAAACTTTTGTCCGACAATTTGTAATCTTAAAATATCAGGGTGGCACAACCGTAAGAACAGGGCTGGTATTTTGAAATAAAGAATAGTAACAGCGAACAGGATATGACATCAGCCAGAAGAACAACTTGTCTTTATGGCTGAGTGAAAAGGTTTGAAAATCTCTTTCAAGAATTGAGAAAAATAGCTTTTTTCCGACTCATAGTTAAACTGTCACACTTTCAGTGTCAGGTGGTACAACCGATGTAAATATTGGAAAATATAATTTTATTATAAAAGTCTTAATTTGTTTTAAAAGTAAATGTTTACCCATGCTAACAAATGCTAAAGCTAATGTAAGAGTCCACATAAAAGTGAATTTTATTTGAAATGAGTTGCTAATGTCAGCTGGTGCAACTGCAAAACATGTCAAATTACCATCTAAAAATTATAGAGATGCACTGATCCAATACTGGTATAAGTTAAGAGTCAATACTAGAAAAAAAAAATCAGATATTGGTTTAAAATATCCGATACTGAACCGATAACTGTTTTGGGCTGACACCGAGCACTCAGTCCATGGTCCTCTGGTTTTATTGCTGATTACAGCATCAGTCAGTTACAAATTACAGATGAAATGTTCACAGGAGAAAGACTGTCTAAGATATACTTGGCAAAGATTTGACTTTGTACACATTTTTGGAAACTATTTAAATTTTAGAAAAAACGTTTTATACAGAGAAGCTACAAATACATCAAAAAATACATTTAAATACGTTTAAATGTTATTTAACAAACATAACTTGTTTAAACACAACATTATCGACTCAAAAATATGCATGCCATCAGTTTTGAAAAAAACGTTTTGACAATATGTTTTTAGACCCCTTATACGTCATTGACCCATTTACAGATGTGTAGGCATATAAAGTCATATTAAGTGGTATAAAATGATAAGTGATAGCAGCGTGTCTAAGTGTGGACACAGCACACAGTGCAAGTGCAGATTACATCCATGAGTCTGTATCTAAGCTACAGAGACTTGTTTTTGTTCATAAGTCTGATGGCGGAGGGGAAAAAACTCCACCATCCACCATCCGCCATGCACTCCGAGGCATAATATATTCATAATATATTGGTTTGAAATAGATTTTGATTACAGTTAAACTGTTCACTAAAGGAAATGTTTCATCTTTATTTATTATTACAAATTATGTCAAAATCTCGTCTCGTTCTCGTGAATTTGTGTCTCGGCCGTCCTCTACCAAGAATAAATAGGGACACTGGGTTTCGCTGTTTCACAAATTTCAACAAAACAACCTAGTTAGGAGTTGATTTGATTAAAACGCAACATGTCTCACTTATTTATATGCCAGAGCAGACATAAATGTCGGACTGATCAATAACGAATAGACTGTGCAGCAGCGAGGTTCTTTGGAAATACTTGAGAAATTAGCACACAGTGGATAACAGGTGTGGAAAGGGCGCTGCTGGTGATGTGATGTTCAGGACCGACTTTTTAAGGTGAAAGGCTCTTTAAGGTGAACGCTTTGAACCAGATCTCAATTGTGAAAAGAGACAGATCTTTTTTACTGTCAATTTTTCCTAGAACTTCCCAACATGAATCAACCGAACAAAGGAGCAGGCCACACAAGTGAAAGCTGCTCTAAAGTCATAGCTCTAAAAGTCATACAGTAAAAATGATTGTCAGACAGTTACAGCCTCTTTTTATTAGATTTGATTCACAAACATATTTTCTAAAGCGTCAAATCAGTCCCATTGTAATTTTAGATGATTTCAATAAAAAAAGTGTCTTTTAATGATCACGATACTGGATATTGTGAGTTACCTGGCTGGCCTTATTCAAATTCTATGTTAAAAAAAGCCAGTCTTTTGAATGGCTCTTTGAAATGAACGGATCTCAAAGACTCAGCTCCTAGTAAAGAGGTAAATCACTAGTCGCTGCAGGGGGTGCTGGGACTTTGAGTATTGTTCAGAAAATATCATTCACGAATTGAGAATTGCTGTATCTTTGGCATCCTCGCTTTAAAGCCTCACTCTTTCTTCAACAAATTCCACACAAACTGAACCAAGAATAAAGTATTTCCCTATGAATAAAGTCGATCATCAGTTACTGCTCCAAATGCTCCAAGATGAGGTGGTATGACCCATTTGACTGTAACTTAGGGCTTCGCAAAAAACTTTAGGTAAATTGGTATCGGAAAAATGAAAGTATCGAAAGCAGGGACTGAAAATAAATCTTATATCCAAGATTTGATGCTATTGGCTCAGACAGCATTATTGTTTCAGCTCAAAAAAGGGAAGTTGGAAAATCTTTGTTAAAAACTGCACAGTGATTTTTCAGTTTTTTACAGTTATTGCCGTTGCTATTTTTGGGTTTGTTGATGCACTTTAACTAAAAACAAAAATATATATTTTAAATATATTTACAGTTTTTGTTTCAAATGTTTCTGAAGTGAAACAAAAGCAGAAAAACCAGGACAGGATTAACCCGGATTACAGAGATTAAAGACACAGCGGCCAGGACTGAACCAGGACTGAACGGGACTAACCTTGGAGTCGGGGTCGTGGTGGGGCAGACAGTCTTGGTGCCATGAGGATCTGTAATCAGAGCGTATTATGAATGGACTGATGTGGCTGTGACAGTTGTGAATATACAGTGAGAACCATATGTTTACATACACTTTATAAAAGACACATTTGCATTTTTTTCTCACTGTCAGACATGAAATCAGAATTAAATTTAACTTTTTTAGGTCAATTAGAGTTTACAAGAAATATTTCAATTTGTCAAATGCCAGAAGAATGAGAAATAGAATTTGATACGTTATTTTAATTACTTTTACAAAACCAAAAGTTTACATACATATCATTAATATTTGGTAGCATTGCCTTTAAACTGTATATTTTGGGTCCAATGTGTTGGATATCTTTCCAAAAGCTTCTCACAATAGTTAGCAGGAGTTTTGGTCCATTCATCCAAACAGAACTGGTGTAACTGAGACACATTTGTAGGCCACCTTGCATGCCTATGCCTTTTCAGCTCTGCCCAAACATTTTCAACTGGATTTAGATCGTGACTTTGTGACGGTCACTTCAAAACATTGACTGTTATCTTTAAGCCACTTTGTAATCAGTATATGCTTTGAGAATTGTCCATTTGGAAGACCCATCTGTGCCCAAGCTTTAACTTCCTGGCTGATGTCTTGAGATGTTGCTCCAATATTTCCACATCGTGTTCTTTCTTCATGATGTCATCTATTTTGTGAAGTGCACCAGTCCCTCCCACAGCAAAACAACCCCACAGCATGATGCTTCCACCCCCGTATTTCACAGTTGGGATGGTGTTGTCAGGCTGCAAGATTCCCCCTTTTTCTTCCAAACACGATGATGGTCATTATGGCCAAAAAAATACTTTTTTTCCCTCATGAGACCACAGGAAATGTCTCCAAAGATTAAACTCCTTTTTTATTTGCAAACTCCAATCTGTCTTTGTGATGTTTCTTTTGTAGTAAGGGCTTCTTCCTGGCAGAGTTCCCTCTCAGCCCATGTCGGTACAGGACTTGTTTAACTCTGCATAATGACAAACTCTTACCGAGTTCAGCGTCTTCACCAGGTCTTTTGCAGACCGGGGTGGTGGTCCCTCTCTTTAAGAAGGGGGATCGGAGGGTGTGCTCCAATTACAGAGGGATCACACTCCTCAGCCTCCCCGGTAAGGTCTACTCCAGGGTGCTGGAGAGGAGGATCCGGCCGATAGTCGAACCTTGGATCCAGGAGGAACAATAATAATAATAATAATAATGCCTTACACTTGTATTGCGCTTTACAAGCCTGTATTACCAAGTTTCTCAAAGCGCTACACTGTCGTCATTATTCATTCCCTCCATACTTGGTGGTGGTAAGCTACTGTTGTAGCCACAGCTGCCCTGGGGTAGACTGACAGAAGCGAGGCAACCAGTCTGCGCCATCGGCCCCTCCGACCACCACCAAACACTCACTCACTCACTACATTCGCTAGGCTTCCTGGTGTTACCAAACGGTCTCCCATCCAAGTACCGACCAGGCCCTTCCCTGCTTAGCTTCCAAGATCTGACGGGATTGGGCAGAGCAAAGGCGGTATGACCACAATGTGGTTTCCGTACTGGTCGCGGCACACTGGACCAGCTCTATACCCTTCATCGGGTGCTCGAGGGTTTGTGGGAGTTCGCCCAACCAGTCCACATGTGTTTTGTGGATCTGGAGAAAGCGTTCGACCGTGTCCCTCATGGTGCCCTGTGGGGGGTGCTCCGGGAGTATGGGGTCCGGGGCCCTCTGCTAAGGGCTGTCCGTTCCCTGTATGACCGCAGCACCAGCTGGTCCAGCGCGTATGGGCTTGCACTTTGGAGACGGCCAGGATGAGCGCCAGGTGAACAGCGAACATATACTATGTTATATATGGAACAATATGCCGTTGTGCACACAGCCCATGGATTTCGTGAGGATTAAAGACTATAAAGGACGTGGGACAGACTCGTGGACAGCGGCAGTTTTACTTCACACACTCGAGATACATACGACAGCTCGCTAAATGCAATCATTTGCATTTTCCCGCCTCAAATTTTGCCACAATGCGCATCATTTGTTTTGTTTGGATATTCATGAGGACCCATGCGCTAAGTTTGCTCTGCGGCCTTTGCTCTTTTTTAGAAACGCAAATATTTTTGCTCCACTTTAGTACACTCTAGACTCCGTGAACATCTTTAAAAAGCGCCTAAAAACACATTTGTTTACAAAAGCATTTTAGTCCAGTCGAACTCACCCTGCCAATGATTGTCGGCATTTGTTGTGTTTTAAAGATGTTGTTTTATCTGTTTTTACTGTGAAGCACTTTGTGACTTTGTGTCTGTGAAAACCGCTATATAAATAAACTTTACTTACTTACTTACACCCTGGGGGTCATTTACTAAACGTTTTAACACGCACAAAGACGGTCTGCTGTTCACCTGAGCGTTTCCAACATGCGAGCCTGTGTGCATGTGTATTCCTGCTGGATTGATTTTCTCTGATTTCGAGGAGTCCATGATAAAAACCTCATAGTCTTCGGACAAACATTCAGCAGCGCTCATCACTGTTTCCTGCTAGTTTCGATCCCAGATATGACCATGGCCTGCAGCAGCTGACATGTGCTCCCTGGACCAGCGTAGTGCTGGATGAGTGCATGGAGGGCTTGGAGTTTTTATTTTGTTTTTTTCACCCTGCGCCAACACGTGCATCTACACGATTAAATCATTGAAGGCGTGTTAAAACGTTTCGTAAATGTATCTCTGGGACTCACCGCTGAAAGTCCTCCTCTGGTTTGTCGCTTGGACTCTGGGTCTTCTCCTGAAACAAAAGCTATTATTACAGACCCACACAGCCATGTTCATTTATTAATCAAAACACAATACTAATAGAACTATAAACAGCATAATATATAATAAAAATATGGAAGAAAAATGCATTTCAAAGAAAATCATAAAATCTTACACAGTATCAGAATCAACACGCACTGGGAACAGGTCTGACTTACCACTGTTCCCAGTGCGTGTTGGTCTGGAGTATGGGGTCCGGGGCCCTCTGCTAAGGGCTGTCCGTTCCCTGTATGACCGTAGCAGGAGCTTGGTTCACATTGCCGTTAGTAAGTCAGACCTGTTCCCAGTGTGTGTTGGTCTCCGCCAGGGCTGCCCTTTGTCACCGGTTCTGTTCTTTACCTTTATGGACAGAATTTGTAGGCGCAGCCAGGGGCGGAGGGTGTCCGGTTTGGGAACCTCAAGATCTCATCTCTGCTGTTTGCAGATGATGTTGTTCTGTTGGCTTCATCAAATCAGGACCTCCAGCGCGCACTGGGGCGGTTTGCAGCCGAGTGTGAAGCGGCCGGGATGAGGATCAGCACCTCCAAATCTGAGGCCATGGTTCTCCACCGGAAAAGGTGGTTCCCCTCTTCAGGTCGGTGGGGAGTCCTTACCTCAAGTGGAGGAGTTCAAGTATCTCGGGGTCTTGTTCACGAGTGAGGGACGGATGGAGCGTGAGATCGATAGACGGATCGGTGCAGCGTCACAGTGATGCGGTCGCTGTATCGGACTGTTGTGGTGAAGAGGGAGCTGAGTCAGGGGGCAAAGCTCTCGATTTACCGATCGATCTACGTTCCCACCCTCACCTATGGTCATGAGATCTGGGTAATGACCGAAAGGACAAGATCGCGGATACAAGCGGCTGAAATGAGTTTCCTTCGCGGGGCTGGGCGCACCCTCCGAGATCGGGTGAGGAGCTCAGTTACCCGGGAGGAGCTCGGGGTAGAGTCGCTGCTCCTTCACGTCGAAAGGAGCCAGCTGAGGTGGCTAGGGCATCTGTTTCGGATGCTTCCTGGTCGCCTCCCTCGGGAGGTGTTCCAGGCATGTCCTATTGGGAGGAGGCCTCGTGGAAGGCCCAGGACACGCTGGTGGGACTATGTCTCCGAGCTGGCCTGGTGTCGCCTCGGGGTCCCCCAGAACAGCTGGAGGAGGTGTGCGTGGATCGGGAAGTCTGGGCATCTCTGCTGAGACTGCTGCCCCACGACCCGGCCCCTCTTAGTACCTCAACTCATGGACTGAAGTAAATCAATGGGACAGCGGCATTTAAAAAAAAACAAAAATCTTGTTGCAAACCACTATATATAAGCACTCATTTTGCCACGGATCGGCACTTCCTTTGTCATGACACTTCTGGTAGAGTGTGAAGCCCGTTCATTCAACGGAAAACGAGGGAAAATGTTCACCGTGAGAAATAGCTTACATAATTCTTAAAAAACAAAGGAAAGAAACAAATGGCTAAAATGAAATTCATCAAATTGCGAACAAATAATGGCACTCTGGTAAAATAGCACACACATGCTATAATAAAATATTATATTATATGCTAATAAAAATATGTATATTTTATCTACATGATCTGGCGACCCCCCCAAATTTGTTCGTGACCCCGTGGGGGTCCCGACCCCCAGGTTGAGAACAACTGGATTAGATAGAAAATCAAGAACGAAAGTATATATAATAACTTTTATAAGTTATTATAATAAACTTCTATAAACTATAGAAGTTTATTATAGTTTAGTTTTATCCACCAGGCTGTCAGAAAGCTGAACTCCCTCCCTTCCCTGCCCTCCCTGTGCTCCCACCCCTTACTCCCCAACCCCCGCCCCAGATTCAAAGATTAGTTTAGTTTTAGTTTATTTATTTGTTTGAGCAGTTAACCTGCTCAAAGGGAGTGGGCTGAAGCCAAAGGCTTATAAGCGCCCACCCCAAGATTCAAAGATTTGTATTAGTTGATTCATTGAATCGACTAATACAAATCTTTGAGATGTTGAAATCTTTACCTTTACATGTTTCAGCCGCTATCTGCAGGCCGTGACACCTCACCGCACGCCGGTGATACTTCTGATGACGGCCTTCAGATAGCGGCTGAAACATGTAGATGTAAATATTTCAACATCTCTAACCCTAGTGTCTGACAAAATGAACCCTGAAAGTTATACTGTGGTGATTATATTATGCTTATATCATATATTACAGTGCAGTGGTTCCCAATTTTCTTTCCTTGAAGGCCCCCTTCCCCCACGCATGCTGTAGTAAATGGGACTTCTCCAGTCCTATGTAAACTAATATGAGTGAAGGGGCGGGCACAGTTCTTAATTAATTGTGTAATATAATTGTAAGCAAAATCGTGTCTAATGTGTCATATGAACTTTAATTAACACTAAAATATTCTGTTTTCAACCAAAAATACACCAAATTCAATGTCAGAAATAAAACAAATATTGGCTTGATATCATACCCCCACTTAAGGGTCCCGTGACCCTCCAGGGGTCCCAAACCCCACTTTGGGAACCACTGCATTAGAGAACCAGGTGTAAACTTAAGCTTACAATTTTCCACCTTTAACTGTCAGGCCCAACAATCAAAAGTAAATAGTGCTTTAGAGCATATCTTTTACTGCATTGTTATTTGATATTACTTACTCAGACGACTATTTGAAATGACCATACAGAAGTAAAGCCTTACGCCCAGATTCCACATCCACTCTGCTCCGAACGGCAGTGACATCACCGCCCAGTACGTCCTCTTCAGGCCGCACCCCTGCTCGAAGTGAGCATGCGCAAAGTTTGTGAAATATAACTCCTAATAACATAAGGAACATCTATTTAGGGGCAGGCGAGCTGTGAACTCGGGTCCCAGAGGAGATCGCTTTGAAGTGGCTGTCTCCCAGGGGTACTCTGAATGTAGGGGGAAACTCCTCCAGAAGAGGGCGCTGTCCACATAAAACCAAATCTTTTTGAAAGTAGATTATTGTGTATTGTTCTAATGTGGGGCAGTTTAAGCAAGACTAAAAGTAACACGATTTCCTTCACTCATCATTTTAGCAGTTATGCATTTACAGTAAATGGATCAAATCTAAAAATCACAAATCAAATATATTTGTAAAAAAAACAAAATCGCAATTATGTTTTTTGTCAAGATGATGCAGCCCCACAAGTCACCCAAAGCGCTTCACATGTCAGAGATTTGTGATAAACTCCTACAGAGGGAAATATGGAGGTCATATTGTGTAAAATAGTCACATTTTGGTTAAAGTAAAGTCTGTGTGGAGGGTATTTACTTTGAAAACCTGGTTGTTGTTGTTGTTGTTGTTGTTGCTGTTCTCTTTCCTGTGCGATCTGAACTGTGGAACCTGATCCAGCCGGACTCTGATGGAGCTGAAAAATAGAGTTGATCTATATTTTTGTCGGGGAGGAACAGAGAGGCGGGCTGGCGACGGAGGCCCTCGGAGCAGACGATGTGGAATGTTTCACAGCAATTAAAATAACAACGTATTTACTGCAGAGTTCGGGCGGAGAGACTTGTGAAACATCGATGCTTTAATACTGTTTCAATCTGTTTGAACACTGACATCTTATGGACAAGCCTTGTCAGTGCGTCTTCTCATACACACGACAGAAGGTTAGGACTGGTTACTCTTGCAGACAGTAGGTGTTATGGCTGAATGATTAATTCCATTTGCAATTTTATCACGATATCACACAACGCAATTCCCAAATGGCAGAGGCACGCGATTTCGGCCCATGCAGCTGATGGCCGCGGTCCATGGAAGTGAATGTAGCGGCGAGAGACGGCGGCGACGTCCGCTCCGCAGCGTGCTTTTGTTTACTTGTGTAGTTAAGGTGCGTAGCATATCGTGGATGTACAGTGAAAATATCAGCGTTTATGATGCAGCCACCGCGAAGGACTATTGCTTTTTTCTCTGTTAGCATTGCGTTAGCCGTTGCGCTAATCACTCTATTCAGAGTCCCGGGCCGCGCTACCCCACGCTCTGATGCACTGATCACAGAAACTCCCTCACAAAGACTGTCTCTGCCTCCACAGAGATGAAGCTGAGCCTGTGCTGCTTGTAAAGAGTTGTTTGCAGCTCTGTTGGGACTTTTTAAAACCTAAAGGGAGGCTAATGTTTGTGAATGTTTTGGGATTATCTCATAAGCATTGACTAAAACACAATTAAGATGCAAATAGCAAGAAATGATTTAGGCTATTTACAAAAATATTACAGTAGGGTATACAATTATAAAAATGTAAAAAGTAAGTAATACTTAAATAAGTTGTAAATATTTCATGAGCAATAACATTGTCTTAGTTTAGGCTATAATTTAAGTTATATGCAACAAAAAGGTGTTAATGGTAAATGGGGGAAGGAATATCGAAATAAAATCGAAATCGCAATATTTATTGAAAAAAATCGCAATATTGATTTTTGGCAAAATCGTTCAGCCCTAGCAGACAGTCATGTTACCTGTTTCTTGGGGCCATTGGCGGTGTGTCTGGGGCGCTCCCACTGTGTGACCCCTGTGGACACATGCCAATAGTAGGTCCCAGTGGAGTCTGTAATGGTTCCCAGCCCGACGGGAGGTCTGGGTCTGACTGGAGGTTCTGGTCTGTCCACAGGTTATCTGCAGAAAAGAACAGTTACTAAGAAAAAGTGCTGTTCCCAAACTATTAGTGCTGTGAAATGGAACTCTGTGATCGAGACATTGTATTCATTTGGAAGAGTTTGCCTTGGTAATATTAGTAAAGCCTAGTTTGTTGTCACTGTGCCCTCCCATCAGTGTTTATGGATTTATGGATCTTTCTCTAGTGACCTCTGCTGGTGTGCGCTCTCACGTGTCACACAGGTTTCATATCTCTGTTTTATTAATAACTGTGAATGACCCCAGCTCCACCACAGCCTCTTCCAGGCACACAGGGCTTCTACAGGGACAGGCCCTCAGCTACCACCTCGTAAAATAGTACCTGCAGACCTAGATCAAGATCATACTGGGACTAAACCTGGTCTACTAACGTTGTTTTCTCATGTGCGGATTGGGAGTCAGAGTGTGATTTATTTATTTTATTTATTGGTTTATTTGGTCTGGACAGTGCATGTTAATGAACATACATGGGTCTCATGCATGTAAACAAGCCACACCGGATTGTAGCCTTGGGCTAATTTGCATCTGTCGTCCCCCATGCGCACTCTAATGTCTTAATTAGTGTTAATTTGACTCTGTATGAGTCCAACCTTCTCTCTTTGGAGTTAGCTTTAGGTGAGACTCCATGAGTGACAGTAACATGACACTAAATACAATGTACTCTTTATTTTCAGTAAAAAGGCGCATCAGTCACAGACTGAGGAGCAGAAGGAAGTCTCTGGCCTCGTCATTCACTCAATCCACGTTTTACTGACAGCAGGAGGATAACCCTGATGATGTAAAAACTAAAAACATGTACAATAGTGCGACTGTGGGACAATGGATGCAAATTAGCCCATGGCTACAATCCGGTGTTGTGTGTTCATTAACATGCACTGTCCCGACCAAATAAATCAATAAATATGTAATCAATCTATCAATCCTTCATTGGGCTATAGCTTTATATAGATTTATAGGGTCACAAGCACATTCTTTTTGTGCTTTTCTAAAAACTGTTAAATTACATGAAAATATTTAGATCACAAAATTTCACTCAATTAATACAAAAAGGAAAACGTCAAAAACAGAATCATGTTCTTGGGTCTAAAGTTGCAGCACCACCTCAGAAAGTCAAAGTACCACCTGAGGTACACATATTTTAGAATATGTGTACTATTTCAGAATTGTATTGCTATTATTTCAGTTTATTTGTTGTTTTCAATAAAATGCTTTACTCAATTTTTAATTTTTTTTGTCTCACTCCCATTTCTTCATATTAAAGTTCTGCTTGAAACCTCGTTTAGATCCAACCATGCAAAATGTGATTTCTTTTGCCATTTTTCAAGTGGTCTTTTTGATCTGGACTGGAGCATTTTCATTGGACTTTTAACATTAGGAACTTCAAAATCGAGTTAACTCCCAGAGTGTGTGGAATCCGTACGAGCTTTACTTTATGTCCAGATACTGTGGCCAGCGTTAACTGAAGATCGATACAGACGGCAACACGTCATACAAGGGGCGTGGCCTAGCTGAGGGAGAAGAAAACCTCTCATTGGAATCACAATTTTTCGCTCCTTTTAGCCGTTTAATGTTGGACTATAAATTATTATATTTATCAGTATTTATCACACTCCAATAAAGTCAAGCCTATAATCGGGTCCATATGGATGTTTATTCACAGCAAAGTGTTAGCTAATGTAGCATGGCACTAACGTTAGCTCCCTGGTTAGCATTGTCTGTTTTTGAAGTATTTATGGTCTGTTGAACCATGTTTCTGTATCTTTATTTGATAAATAATAATAATAAAATATATTTTGTTAACGTAATCGTGGAGAAATGGTATAGATAGTTAATTTTGTTTCTCTTCTTTGTTTTCCCTCTAGCTGCTTCGAACATGACCATATATGGGCAATTCCCAACATGTTGTCTCAATCAATCAATCAATCAATCTTTATTTATATAGCGCTTTTCATACATTTCATGTAACACAAAGTGCTTTACAGATTTAAAAACATTCTCTCACACCCACCTCCTCCCACAAATACAAACACATTGTCACACTCACACTCTCCCACCCACCTTCCCAGAGACACACCACACAAGCACAACACACACACTCAAGGTAAAACAATGGACGCAATGGACATAAGGCTGACATAAGGCTGAGGTAAGGCTGAGGTAAGGCTGGGTACAGATAAACCAGGTAAGGAAACACCATCCAAGGAGCCGTCTGCATCTCGGCTGCAGCCACAGGGCACCAACACAGGACGCCCGGAGGAGGCGCGGTAGAAACACCACACCTCCATCCAGACACCCACAGGACAGCACCCCAGCAGCCACAGCCAATGACCGCTCCCGAGGCAGAGGGCTCCTCCAGAGGAAACTGGGAGACCATAAAAATGGTTAAAATAAGTAAAAGTAAAAGTAAAAATAAGAATATAAGGACCACTAAAATAAGACCGAGAGGTAAAATACATAAAGAAAACATAAATAAATAAATAAATAAATATTAATAACAATTAAATAAATAGGCCTAGCAAGAATAAATATCAGCAGGTCGTTCCAGAGGCGAGGGCCATAATATTGGAACGACGCCTCGCCGTGAGTCTTTCTGTTGACTTTAGGAATAACTAGGAGACGCCTGCCGGAGGAGCGAAGGGGCCGTGAAGGTCATAAGGTAAAAGCAATTCTGAGAGATAAGAAGGACCAAGACCATTAAGACATTTAAAAACCATTAAAAGAACTTTAAAATCGATCCTGAAACACACGGGGAGCCAATGCAGCGACTCTAAAACCGGTGTAATGTGGTCCCGCCTCCTGGTCTTTGTCAGGACACGAGCTGCTGAATTTTGTAAAAGTTGTAAACCTGAGATACTCTTTTTGGGAAGACCAGAAAGCAGGGCATTACAGTAGTCGATACGACTGGTGATAAAAGCATGCATTAGAGTCTCCGTGTTGGCCCGAGAGAGAATGGGGCGGGGCTATGTTCTTTAGATGGTAAAAACCTATCTTTGTGATATTCTTAATGTGTGGAATAAAAGTCAGCTCAGAGTCAAAAATCACACCCAGGTTCTTCACCTGTGAGGAAGATTAAAAGACAATGACTGTAGTTTGGGTAAAAGTTTCTCTCTCTGGGCCTCAGGACCGATGACTAAAACTTCAGTTTTGTCCTGGTTAAGCTGGAGAAAGTTTTCTGCCATCCAGGATTTGATATCTAAAATGCAGTTAAAAAGTGCATCCATTGGCCTGGTGTCATCAGGAGACATGGAGATGTACAACTGTGTATCATCAGCATAACTATGAAAGTTGACTCCATGTCTCCTGATGACATCACCAAGAGGGAGCATATACAGGTTAAAAAGCACTGGGCCTAAAATCGAACCCTGGGGCACACCACATGTAATTTTATGGACCTTAGAGGAGCAGGTATCCACACTCACCATGAATGTCCTGTCTGTGAGGTAGGATGTAAACCATTTGTGGACAGCACCAGAGAGGCCGATGTGTTTTAAACGAGTTAAAAGAATAGTGTGGTCTACTGTATCAATGCATGTGTCAGCGCGCATGTGTCAGTGTGCATGTGTGTGCATGTCTCAGTGTGCATGTGTCAGCTCACATGTGTGTGCATGTGTCAGTGTGTATGTGTCAGCTCACATGTGTGTGCATGTGTCAGTGTGCATGTGTCAGCTCACATGTGTGTGCATGTGTCAGTGTGTATGTGTCAGCTCACATGTGTGTGCATGTCTCAGTGTTCATGTGTCAGCTCACATGTGTGTGCATGTGTCAGTGTGCATGTGTCAGCTCACATGTGTGTGCATGTGTCAGCGCGCATGTGTCAGCTCACATGTGTGTGCATGTCTCAGTGTGCATGTGTCAGCGCGCATGTGTGTGCATGTGTCAGCTCACATGTGTGTGCATGTGTCAGCTCACATGTGTGTGCATGTGTCAGCTCACATGTGTGTGCATGTGTCAGTGTGCATGTGTCAGCTCACATGTGTGTGCATGTGTCAGTGTGCATGTGTCAGTGTCAGCTCACGTGTGTGCATGTGTCAGCTCACATGTGTGTGCATGTGTCAGTGTGCATGTGTCAGCACACATGTGTCAGCTCACATATGTGTGCATGTGTCAGCTCACGTGTCTGCTGGTGCTGCTCCAGTTTTTTTCTTAAGTGTCTTGCCTTTCCGTTCAGTCTGATCAGCCATTTCTCTCTGATCATTAATAATTCACAGTGTCCGTTCCTCTGCGTCCTCACGTCCTGTCTCTGTCCCAGTCTCCTCCCTCTGTCTTCTCTGTCCTCACATCTTTTAGTGTTTTAGTGGCTTAACCTGATAATTGAGCAACTTTTACACAATAATACAATCTACAGTGGGTGGATATGGTTAACTTGATGGCATTATAAGGTGTTTTTTGTTGCGATGGACATTTTTATTATTTCAAGTGTAATCATTTTTCTTATGGAGAGTCGGATTAGAATTCTTATGGTCCTTTCTATTCCTCAGTGGAATGCCATGTGTCTCTTCAGCAATGGTCAAGAACGTAAAAAGACTACTATAGATCTTGTAAATAAACCTGATGTGATCTGTATTCAGGAAACATTCTGTTCTTGTGGGCTATAGTCCCATCAGGTTTGATAGGGATGGGAGTCAGGGTTAAAGGTGCATTATGGAACTTTTTATGCGCTTATTTATCCTTTCAGTGACCCAGTGGCACCTTTACTTTCTTCCCCAGTGGCCTCTTGCATGCTCCAGGGCCAATTGTTTTTAGATTTTCTAATTACCTGAAAAAAAATTGATCCTGGTGCTTCATAGAGGCCACCAGGATTGAAAGTAAAGACACTAAGCTAACCGGCCATACAGCCACTGAAAGGTCAAATACTCACTAATATCACCTTTTTTATCCCCACATAAAGAGTTGCATAATGCACCTTGAAAAATGGTAGTGCAATTAGAAGAGCTCTTCCTGGAGTGTGTGGTACTTGAAGTATTTTGTCAACAAGCCTTGATCATAACTGTAGGTAACTTTCATCATCTACACTGCAACCTCCAAAGGTCTGCACACTCAGGCTTTGACATCACCTAGTGTTGATGGAAACATCTGGACCATTCATAAAGTGTAATGTTTGAGGTGAATCTGAAAGGTTTCCTGGGGTAGCCACTTTGCTAACTGTGCCAGTTTAGTGCGCTGAGGTTTGTTGCTGGTGAGGCACATGTTGTAGGGGAGACCGGGGTCAGTTGTAACTTTTTTTGCTTGAACCCTGTAATTGTAACTGATCTTTTGAGCTCTGACTCTCAAACTTTTACACAAAATGCCCACATTTGTTGGTTGCAGACTGTACCAAATACAATTCCTGAAACATTAACACAGACACCATGACATCGAGTCAAATCCAAAAAATGCCTTTGTTACTCTAGTGGTCAGTTGTAACACACTCAGGGACAGTTGTAACAGCATGTTTTAAAGGCCGCAAAACCAGACACACCTTAGGATAGTCTCAAAACGGTTGTATTGTAAAAGAAAAACAACAAAGAAATTCATAACATTATATGTCTGTTTTATGTCTTGATGTGAACATTGGGCAAATGTAAGATTAAAAATGGGCTGTGTACATTGGTGTATGAATGAGAGTGAATGGGTGAGTGGTTCTTTGATGTAATGTATCAAGATTTAGCAAATGAATAAATAAAAACATAAGAACTTCACTGACAGCGGGATCCGAGTCAACACAGCCGATCCACTCTACCATGGCCGGGAGAACGCGGGCCCATGGCGGCGCCGCGGCAACTGAACATTAACAGGGACTAGAGTTACTACCAACTTTTGTGATTTAATTTAGTGACAATATGGATACTACCTGGACTGGAGAGGAGCAACAATCACAACACAGGAGACTAGGTGTACAGGAAGTCAGAGGTCAAATAATAAACGGAAGTGCTATTTATCAGATGACGGCCGGTGCGCACAGCCAATCATCATCAAAACCACAAGTGGCAGTGCCCGCCTGCAGCCACACTGCCACAAATGCACCACCCTTTGTCTGAGAAGGTGCAGATAAAATCTGAAGCAAAGACTTTCAGACTAGAAATGTTCTGTGTGTGATCTAAGTGATCTAAGTGGTTGAACTGGTGCTGTTACAACTGACCCCGGTCTCCCTATAGACTAAAATAAAGTCAACAAAACTGCAGGAAAATGCATTTTCCAATAAAAGCGAATTTTCAACATAAAATATATTCCCACGATTTTGCAAATTAAAACTAAAAGACAAAATAGCGTACATGGGCCCGCCCGCACCCCCACATGGTCAATATATAGACTATATAGACTCGTCTATAGCATTTCGAACGGTGAGTGAATGAGCCGAGGTCAGTGTGTGTGCGGGAAAGGTCAGAGGTCTGTGTGTGCGGGACATCGGAGGCTCCGCCCTCTTTAAACCATATCCACAACTGATAAAACATTTGGGCATGATTTTAACTACTAAACTGATTAAAATAATAGGAAATCCCGGTATCGCTTTAGATGAAGGTGTTCTCATTAAGTATTAATAAGCATTAGTAATCATTTTAGGCTTAGGGTAACGGTTAAGGTTAGGGTTAGGTTAAGGGTTAAGGGTATTAGTATGTTAACAGATAAAAGTATAATAAGCAATGTGTTAATACTTTACAAGCATCTTATTAATGCTTATTAATACCTTATTAATACTTAACGAGCACACCTTAATATAAAGTGTTACCGAAATCCCTATCATCATCATAAAACCATTTGTAGTATTTATCTATTTTTTGTTTGTTTGAATTTTTTCCATGATGACTCCCCTGACCGGATGTCACTGAACTGTGCACACAGAATGGGATCGAATGCAGTTTCCCCTTTTGATTTGTATGCTCAGTATCTTTGTGAGCTCAGTTCAATATTTGTTCACATTTGCAGTAACATCAAAAACATGGTGGCAGGTGGCGTTTGTGTCACGTGGCTGACAGTCCACTTGTGTCAAATACAGCAGGCATGGGACCAAGAGAGTTCAGGACTGATCTAGATCTCAGGTCCAATCAAAGCAGGTACTTCTTACTGATCCAAGCGCCGTATCATGGACTGAATCAGATCCCTGAGAGGAACAACATGGGTCCACGAGCCCCCTTTGGGCCACTGATTTACACTTTATTTGCTGTTTTCAAAAAGTCTAAAGCTCGATTTCTTTCAGCCGTAACCCCCAGCTCACATTAACTACGGTCCGGGTTCGGTCCGGGTTTGCCCCAAACTACCACTCACAGTGAGTCCGGCTGACACTGTGGCTCCGCCAGCTCCGGCGCCAGATGCTGCGCCAGGCACAGAAACGGCCCTCTCGAGAACAGAAGTGCACGTGAGTTTTGCTCTTGGTGTGAGTTCACGTGATAAAAAGCCCCATATATAGGTAGTTTTTGTAAACAAAAGCCGTATTTGCCAGTACAACGACTCTCCCCAGTGAAGTGGATACTTTGAAACACACTAGTGCCCCTGTGTCACTGGTAATGGAGGAATGTTTACATTTCCGACGTTACACGCGTGTACAGGCGGTAAACGAGACCAAATAAGTAGTAAGCGGACAGATTTTATTTTGAAATACACCGGATCTTCTTTTCTCACGAAACCTGACTTCCTGGCTCGTATTTTTCCGTCAGCTTGATCCGTTGGGGCTCCGGTCTCCGGCAAAAATAGACTTCTTGCGGATTCTTTCCGTTCCCGCCGGAAGGCCTCCGGATGGCCTCAGTAGCCGGACCCGGACTACACGGAGCAGTGTGAGTGTGCAACATTGGTTTTAATGACTTTCTAAGTCTGTGGACGCCGCACCGGACCTTAACCGGATTTAATGTGAGCCGGGGGTAAGAGATTTGTAAAGGCTGAATTTAGCGTGACTAAATTGAGTGTCCACACCTGAAAATGTATTAGTGCCCTACATTATACACTTGTCCTGTTTGAGGGTGAACTTCATGTTTCAATCTGATTTTCACCTCCAGATTGGAAGATTTTAGTATTTTTCGGTGCCTTTCAAAACACCCAAGGTAAAATCACAATAGAACTTTTTAAAAGCACACTAAAGTGAGTAGGCCTGTTGAAATAAACGGGTTTTGAGGTGAGGTTTAAAAAGGGGCAGCGAGAGAATTCCAGAGGTTTGGGGCTGAACGGCTCAAAGCTTGAGCACCCATGGTGGCTAAGTGAGCAATAGGTACAGACAGCTTAGGGGCAGAGGAGGAGGGAGCAGGCACATGAAGAAGCTCAGTGAGATATGGAGGGGCCAGGTTATTACATTGAATGCAATGTTTAATGGGGAGCCAGTGGACCTGCTGGAGATCTGGGGTGATGTGATGAGTGGAAGGCGTTCTGGTGATTATTTGGGCAGCAGAGTTTTGGACAAGCTGAAGCCTGTGGGCTGATTTTTGGGGGAAACCGAGGAAGAGTGAGTTACAGTAATCAAACCAGGATGTAACAACACTGTGTACCAGAATGGAGTTATAGTGGGGCTGAGGGAGGGGCGGAGGCGGGCGATGTTCCGGAGATGAAAATATGCAGGTCGGGTGATATTTCTGGTATGGGCATGGAACGACAGTGAGCTGTCCAGGATGACGCCCAGACTCTTAACCTGAGGAGGACTGTTGAATTGTCAATGTTGATGGTGAAGCTGTCAGTTTTGGCTAAGATGGACCTCAATTTTATCACTGTTGAGCTTGAGGAAGTTGAGGGAGAACCAGGATTTGATTTCTTGTGTAGCCTAGTCTAAAAATGCCACTTTAGACAAAGCTGACTATGTGCATAAATTAATTTGGATAAAAATATAAATAAATATTCAATGTGATTAAAATGCATAAAAATCTACCTAAATAAATAACCCATTTCATTAATGTATAATAGTTAAAAACCTAATACTAATGTTGTTAAAAGTTCATTTGCATAAGCAATGTTGTTTTTTTATGATTTTATTGGACGATGTACCTGTAACATCCAATCGGAGATGGGTGGGCGTAGCCTAACACCGCAAGTGCGAGGCAAGTCTAGCCCTCGAGTCACTCGGCAGCGAACTGAACAGATGTCATTAAACCAGTCCAGTAAACACGGTCTATCCAGGTGGATGCAGAGACAAGCTCTGGGTGGATTTGTTTTATCTGTGAAGGATGTGAGTACATGCTGTATTTATTGTATTTCATTTGTGTATGCTCAGACGGAAAGTGTGTGCAGAACTTTGATGCTGACCGCGCGCGGTTTAGCATGCTAAGCGCAGCTAACGCTAATGCTAGTAGTTTTTTTCTCCGTCTACATGAAGAGTGCGGACGTGTTAAAATTGTTTAAGACTAAGTATAGATTTCTTGATACGCAGTGGACCAGAGATGCCCTCTTTGGATCCTACTGTGGGATTTAAAGTAGTTTTGCTGTTCATCGTTGGATCTGCTCTGGTGAGGACTAGAGAAGCCGTTCCCCGCCATTTTAGAGCTCGATGTCTCGTCTGCCGCCTAGCCCGGTCACTACCATCTACCATCTACACGAAGGTCTCGTGAGTACTCTGAAAACACCAGGTGCACGTGCTATTTTTTTTCCAGCTTGCATGGCAAGTGAAGAGGCCATTCTTTCATGTTTGTAAGGCCACAACGATCACAAGCATAATCAGGCCTGCAACAAAAGTGAACTGAACTGAGAACGTTTAGGTAACAAGAGAAAGGAAATGGGGGTATTCTAAGAGTGATTGTACCAACCCACTGTTTTGTTTATTTTTGCTAATTTTATTTTCTAATTACTAAATTTCTACATTTTGCATTTAACTTCACTGTGTGTGTGTGTTTTATTTTTGGTATTTTAAGAGGTTACAAACAGAGATTTAAAAAGGTTTATAGATTATTATTATTTTTCTTAGTTGGAAGTAAGTGTACATACATGTATATCTTTAGCTAAGTGGAGGCACCGTCATTTATTAGTAGCTTTAGGAGTAATTATTTTCTCGTATCTCCTTTGTTTTAAAGTAAAAGTACCCAGGACCCCGCCCATAGTTTACCACCACATTTGATTAGTTTGAGAACCTTGGTCACATGGGACGGGTGTTACACTTGTAAACAGTGACAGAGGGAAGAGGGAGGGAATGATTGGTGGGTTTGGTGGATAGGTAGAGCTGGGTGTCATCTGCATAACAGTAGAAACTGATGTGAAATTTGCGGATAGATGACAAATAGAAGAGGGCCGAGGACAGAGCCTTCGGGAACACCAGAGGAGAGGGGAAATGGCTGGGAGGAATTCCATAACGTTATAAACACAAACAATTACAAGCTCAAATTCACCATGGAATACGATGCTAATGAAATTAATTATTTCTTCATTCTCAATTACAAAGATGGCGCACTTGGTGCTAACTTGTTTAGGAAGAGTACTGATATGAACTCGATTCTTTATGGACGCTCCTTTCATGCAGTGCTCTTAAAAACACCTTGCTACTTCACAATTCAAACTGATTTGTCAGATCTGCAGTACAGACTCTGACTATCAGACCCAAGCGAACGAGCTGGTCAGACGCTTTCAGGAAAGACAATACAAGGACGACTCCAGAGCTCATGACAAATGTGTCTCTCAAAGAGAGACAAACACACTAAAAATAAATAACAGAGTTCAATAAAGGTCCGTGTATAAAGTATAATTCATTTTTCGTTTCCACGTTTCAGAATGAAAGTGTTCGTGCATATTTCCTTTTACTGATTTTCAAATTAAAATCCAAAACAATTAAACCAAACAAAATGTTTCTCATTTTGGTAATGAAACAAAATCAGTCAAAAAGGCTTGAATTTGTGTATAAATGGTCACATTTTATATAGCGCCTTTCTACCTGCTTTAGGCACTCAAAGCGCTTTACATCAAGGAACCAGTCACCCATTCACACTCCAGTGTACGCAGACACTGGAGGCAAGGTGGGTGAAGTGTCTTGCCCAAAGACACAACGACAGTGGGCACCTGCGGGATTCGAACCGCCGACCCTTCGGTCACAAGACGACCCGCTCTACTCTCTGCACCACCGTCGCCCCAATGATATGATGATATATGATGCATACAACGAAAAATGGCATTTCAAATTACAAAGGAAGCCTGATTTGATTTTGTTATATTGTTTTATTTGTTTGTGGTCAACCGGAAGCCGAGTTGACTGTACGTCGCCTTGACACACCTGAAGGACTTGTCTTCATTAGCCTTTTCAGAGCGAGACTTACTTGACCCGCACACATTTTACTCACTTTTTCAGGAGTTCGAGCTCAGTGCTGCTTTTATGTTTAACTGGGATTTCACTTACAGATACGCACGAGGCAGAGACAGCCCGCCATTAGCAGGTTGAGCCACAGCCCACTAGATGGTGCACTGGAATTTGTGGTCACGCTGTTGAACTAAAGAACTCTACTCATTGAATACATAGTGGATTAACTTGAACTGAATTACAGGTATTCACTTCATATGTGCTTGTTTTTTCTTTAGCTGACATGTCATTTGATCTGTTTAATCCTCTGGATACCCAACGATGGCATCAGATGAAGAGATATGATATGATACATCCTTTCAAAAGGCTGATGCCTCATCAATGTCTCACAAAAGAGTATGTGTCTAAAAACATGGTGGGCAAAAAAAATCATTATGTAATAAATTGCTTTATTAAAACACTTGGATTAAACATTTAAAACACTTGTTGGTAAATCATTGCGCCCGTAGTTGGGGAGGTGTTCCATACTAGTAGTGGGTCTCCAGGGAGTGCACGAGTTGTGCGCCCCAGGTTGTGCCTCCTTCCCAGCCTGTGAACAGCGCATTGACCACTGGGCACCGCATTTTAGTTATCTGTATATTATTTATATGTAATTATTATATGTATTTATAATATACTGTATATAGCCTTTATTTGTTATCATTTTGGCTCAGCTTGTAAAAACCCCAAATTAAAAATCTCATAAAATATTTTGAAAATGGACTGTAAGCCATAATCATCAAAATTATAACAAACAAAGACTTGACATATGTCACTTTGCATGTAAAGAGTCTATATCATTTATTAGTTTCACATTTTAACTTGAATTACATAAATAAATGAACTTTTTCATGATATTCTAATTATATGACGAGCACCTGTATGCCGGACCAAGATGGTGGTGTGGCGTCCGTATTGCGACAATGGAAGGAAGCCACTTAGGACATTTCTCCTTTTTATTTCTATGAATTTAACTACCGGACTACTTGTGCGGTTATACAAAAATAATACACGCCTCTAAACCTTGGAATGCTCACTGACCGTGGTATAAAGTAATATAAATGCTGCAATATATTGGAAAAAACAAGGCCTATCAACATAACGGTAGTAATAGATTTCACACATAATGTTAAACACACATCGAACAAGTCAACTTGCAAACTCCACAGAAAGGCCTCGTCCGATTGGGATCGAATCAGGGACCTTCTAGTCATGAAGCACAAGCACTAACTGCTGCGCCACCGTGCCGCCAACTGAGATGTGAATCTGTACATCCCATTTAACGGTTTTCTGTAATATCAACAGTAGTTTACGTAATAACAGTCAACAGTATTTGTAGATTCATTTACTGCAATTACAGTAAAATACTGTAATTCACAAAGGATTCTGGGAAATAGTTGAGTAGTACAGTAAGTTACTGTAAAAAATACAGTAGGGAGTTTAATTACTGTACATTTTACAGTACTGTGTACTGTTCCAGTAAGTTCCTGTAGATATTACAGTACTGATTTTAGGCAGGAATTGACCAACTGATTTTCTTCATTTTACTTTTGTGGAGCTGAAGAGAAGCAGCATTTCTTCATGAGAGACGCTTCGTGAGTACATTTATATTTTGTCATTATTACTTTGGTTGATTTATTTTTGTAACATAAGCTGTTAAAACACTCAACAAAGTTAAGCAGTTAACGTTTGCAGAATCCTGTTTTTAATTTACCGTCATGACTTTGGTTGTAATTGAGAGAGCATTAAACTGACACCACATTGAGATCAGCGTATGACACATCTACATTTACATATTCCATATTCTGCAAGAAAGGTTTTTGTTAGGAGCATGATTTTGGTGTATGTATCGAGCAGAATTGTGCCTTAAGTAATACCATTTTGTGAGATACTTTACTTACTTTACTTTACACTTAAGTCTTCCCGAGCTTGTTTTTACGGTAGTTACCTCAAATGGAAATGAAAAAGAGCCAAAGATGTGGGACACATCCAGTGGATTTAGTAAGAAGAAAAGGAGCTGGAGTTTGATTGTAGTTGAGATCTGACTGGGGAAAAAAGTATTTTGTGTGGCTTTTTGGTGTAAAATAAATAAATAAATGACCTATAACTTTTAGGGGCTGTTTAGCGTGGTCTGCCTAGGACTGTGGCCAGTGTTCTGTGTGCCACTGTTATGAGACAGGAGCTATGACTGCGCTATTTTCCAGTGTTTATTCTGGACTATTATTGGCCACTGGACTCTCTGTTTTCACTTTTGGGTCGGTAAATTAGCGTTTCTACCCAACGAGCCACAACTGAGATTCAGCGGGACTGGAAATGATCACAAATCGCTCAAGTCTAAGGGAATATACAGTGGGGGAAAAAGTATTTAGTCAGCCAACAATTGTGCAAGTTCTCCCACTTAAAAAGATGAGAGAGGCCTGTAATTTTCATCATAGGTAAACCTCAACTATGAGAGACAAAATGAGAAAAAAAAATCCAGAAAATCACCATTGTCTGATTTTTAATGAATTTATTTGCAAATTATGGTGGAAAATAAGTATTTGGTCACCTACAAACAAGCAAGATTTCTGGCTCTCACAGACCTGTAACTTCTTCTTTAAGAGGCTCCTCTGTCCTCCACTCGTTACTGTATTAATGGCCCCTGTTTGAACTTGTTATCAGTATAAAAGACACCTGTCCACAACCTCAAACAGTCACACTCCAAACTCCACTATGGTCAAGACCAAAGAGCTGTCCAAAGACACCAGAAACAAATTGTAGACCTGCACCAGGCTGGGAGGACTGAATCTGCAATTGGTAAGCAGCTTGGTGTGAAGAAATCAACTGTGGAAGCAATTATTAGAAAATGGAAGACATACAAGACCACTGATAATCTCCCTCGATCTGGGGCTCCACGCAAGATCTCACCCCGTGAGGTCAAAGTGATCACAAGAACGGTGAGCAAAAATCCCAGAACCACACGGGGGGACCTAGTGAATGACCTGCAGAGAGCTGGGACCAAAGTAACAAAGGCTACTGTCAGTAACACACTACGCCGCCAGGGACTCAATTCCTGCAGTGCCAGACGTGTCCCCCTGCTTAAGCCAGACATGTCCCGGCCCGTCTGAAGTTTGCTAGAGAGCATCTGGATGATCCAGAAGAGGACTGGGACAATGTCATATGGTCAGATCAAACCAAAATGGAACTTTTTGGTAAAAACTCAACTCGTCGTGTTTGGAGGAGAAAGAATGCTGAGTTACATCTAAAGAACACCATACCTACTGTGAAGCATGGGGTGGAACATCATGCTTTGGGGCTGTTTTTCTGCAAAGGGACCAGGACGACTGATCCGTGTAAAGGAAAGAATGAATGGAGCCATGTATCATGAGATTTTGAGTGAAAACCTCCTTCCATCAGCAAGGGCATTGAACATGAAACGTGTCTGGGTCTTTCAGCATGACAATGATCCCAAACACACCGCCCGGGCAACGAAGGAGTGGCTTCGTAATAAGCATTTCAAGGTCCTGGAGTGGCCTAGCCAGTCTCCAGATCTCAACCCCATAGAAAATCTTTGGAGGGAGTTGAAAGTCCTTGTTGCCCAGCGCCTGCTCCAAAACATCACTGCTCTAGAGGAGATCTGCATGGAGGAATGGGCCAAAATACCAGCAACAGTGTGTGAAAACCTCGTGAAGACTTACAGAAAACGTTTGACCTCTGTCATTGCCAACAAAGGGTATATAACAAAGTATTGAGATGAACTTTTGTTATTGACCAAATACTTATTTTCTACCATAATTTGAAAATTAAAATTAAAATAAATAAAATAAATTCATTAAAAATCAGACAATGTGATTTTCTGGATTTCTTTTTCTCATTTTGTCTTTCATAGTTGAGGTTACCTATGATGAAAATTACAGGCCCCTCTCATCTTTTTAAGTGGGAGAACTTGCACAATTGTTGGCTGACTAAATACTTTTTCCCCCCACTGTATCCGGAATAAAGACTATTGAGTCTGAACCTTTGTTTTATTTAATAAAAGCAGTTCAAATGAAATATCTCCATAAACTGTGTATCGGAGACTGTCACGTCTAAAAAGCTTGATTTGAAGTCTGCTTGTGATGGATTGGTCCGAATCATGAATAATCTGCCTGGATTAGAGAGTTTTACCGTCACAGTTCACGATGATGATGGCCAAACTGTAGTCCTTTCCCATCATGGCTGGTCAACCAATCAGCTGCGCCCGTGACTCCAACCGACCAATCAGATGCTCCCAAAGTCTCCACTGACCAAGCAAGAGCTCTTCAGCTTTAAACCACCTGATCACAATCTCCTAAACGGCTCACGCACCAATCAGGAGTGTTGACTTTCTCTTCTCTCTGCCAATCACACAGAGTTTGATGTCTGGACTGGACCAATGACAGACCAAGGCTCAGGGTTTAAAATCTTATTTTGGGCCAATAGAAGCTCTTTCCTTGAAGCCGTTTTCTGGATTGGAACCAATCAGAGGCTGAGATTCATGTCAAAGCTAAACAAGGCGTCTATGTCTTCGCCTCTGTTCCTCGCTGTCTTTCCCTCTATCCTCTGTGTTCCCTCGTGTCCTCTCGTGTTCCCTCGTGTCCTCTCGTGTCCCCTTGTGTCCTCTCGTCTCCTCTGTTCCCGCTCTGGTCTGCTGTAGTAATCCGTGTTGTTGTTGTTAACCGTGGATGTGGATGTAGCGATGGCAGAGGACAGAGAGAGGAGGAGGAGGAGGAGGATGCTCTCGCTCTAACACACCTCTCTCTTTCTCGCCTCCCGCTGATGTCATGTGAAAGCCCCGCCCCCTGGGCCACAGCACTGTAAAAAACCCATGACAAATGGTTCTCACTCTCACAATCCCTCCTTCACGTCTGAATTGTTCAAACAAATTGTTTATATGCTCGTTTCAAGCCTGTATACAGCTTTGAGCGGTGGTAAAGTGAAGAAGGGGGACCACCCCCAAAATAAATTTCACTAATTTAGCTTCTACTTCTATCTTCTATTGCTCAATAAAAAAATAGGTGAAGACAATGCAACTGGGTCTGTTTTTTGCTGTGTTTACAAGATACTCTGTGGTGATAAATACAAATTTACTTTACAACAACAACAGGTCAGGTATCCCAGCTTTAATAATAAACAAAAATCATTATAAAGTAATGATATTCAACATGAGTATTAAGGCAAACCGGGAAACGCTGACACGACAGAAACATGCAAACTCCACCATGGGCAACCCCACCCCCTCGCAGTGCACAAAGCGGGCCCTATACCCTTCCTATGCCACTGCACAAATCTTTCTTTTTTATTGTAGTATTAAAAGAAGGCCTATGCTTGTTGTCAAAAATAAACTCAAGGCATTGCATATTAAGCCAATCAATGGGAAAAAGTGACCATGGTTTCAACAAAACAGTGAATCTTCCCTAAAACCCTAAAATCTGGTGTGAAATCAAGGCACTCTATGCAGTGTAAAAAAAGAACCTAAGAACAAGTGAACTTGGGTCACCTTAAGCTGCACAAGTTTGACTGTGTGAACATGCCTCATTTTCCTCTGCTAAACGCAGCATGAACAAGCTCTGTAGCCCGCTCTGTATTCACCTTATTTCGGAGGTTCATGTGGGCGCCGCCGCCCCTTTTCTCCTATCAGTTAACATGGGACTGGAGAAGTCCAGATACAATCAGTTACTACATGAAAACAAAGCCGACTTTAGGCCGCGCAGAGACACTTGTTGGTGCAAATGAACATTGGACAAGTCAATCTACTAAACATCCCATTTTAGCGGCGAACATTTTCTCTCGTTCTCTGTTTAAGTGAACGGGCTTCACGCTCTACCGGAGGCGTCACTACAACAGAAGTGCTGAGACAAGGAAAAGGTGGGCGGGGCGGAATAAGGTGAAGAGAGTTCAGGATCGTGATGTCATACCGCTAAGCATCATGGGATTTGCAGCAATAATCGACTAATGGAGATTTTAAAAGGTAAAATACTGGAGAAATTGTTCACATTAAAACACTGCAGTGAGTTAGATGAATTAACAGTAGTGACTCTACACTAATGGGATTGGATTGAGATTGTTAAGTGATGAACAACAGTGTGTCACCACTGTTCTCTGGCCTCATGGAGAGATCCTCCACCAGAGCCTCAGTTAGCGGGCTCTGTGTGCTCCCAAAGTTCAGTCAAGACAGTCAAGCTTCTCCTTCAAGCGGCTACACTTTGGAACTCTCTCCCCTGGACTGAAACTGCAGACTAATATCAACATCTTTACCAGAGAGCTCAAACAGTGGCTTAAATCAGGCCAGAGTTGTTCCCATGTGTAAAATGTGCCTTCTCTTGTTTAATAACGTGTTTTATCTATTGTAACCTAAAAGACTGGTGTTGACAATGAGCACATGTGCTATAACACTTTAAAGTTTGCATCTGATTCATCCAATCTTATTGCTTGTCCATATTAAATAAATAAATACATTAGTAAATAAATAAATACTTGAGCCCTATTCACTATAATGGCTTTTTTTTCTTCTGATTTTTAAACGTCTGATCACACCGACATATCACTGGATTTTCTTAATACTTTTCTGACATTAATTAGCAATTTTTTTTATATACTTATTTTAAATATAAAACTATCTTGATTTTGCCTGAAGAAATTGTGAAATATATGATTGTAATTAGGTGTAAAACAGTTAGGGTTTGGCCTTTTATCTGCTGTTATTTCAGCAGAAGATTCAGATAAAGGTTTTTGCTGTGTTTGTCAATGGAATTTGAAGTTCATCGCTGTTCTACAGTCTTGGCTGCTGGGGACACAGGTTATGTTTATGAAATATTTAGTTTAATATTGAGTTTTAGTACAAACAGCAGATAAGGCGGCACGGTAGCGCAGCGGTTAGATCTGTGCTTCACAGCTAGAAGGTCCCGGGTTCGATTCCCGCCTGGACGGGGCCTTTCTGTGTGGAGTTTGCATGTTCTCCCCATGTCTGCGTAGGTTTCCTCCAGGTCCGGTTTCCCCTAACACTAAAAACATGTACAATAGGCCAGGATGAATGAGAGTGTGTTTGAGAGTGCGCATGGGGGACGACGGATGCAAATTAGCCCAAGGCTACAATCCGGTGTGGCTTGTTTACATGCATGAGACCCATGTATGTTCATTAACATGCACTGTCCTGACCAAATAAATAAAGCTAGCAAAGCCAATGTCTGTCTTCTTCTTCTAATAGTTCCCGGCAGGCTGTATGCTGGAGTGCGCAATGCTGCCCTCCACTGTTGTTGAAGTTATTTAATCTCAGTCATAAAAAAATACAATTCCCATCACAGCTTCCCTGACTCACTCGAAATCCTGTCCACACCCCTACTTCAAAGCAAAAACCAAATCGTCCCCAGTAATATCACCCGTATTCAAAAATCTTTTCGCCGCATCTAGAATCACCGTCACACGCTCTGACTTTTCCTGCAAATCCACACAGTTTACAACAACTGCCATGAAAGCAATGAAACTCCTCTTGTCCAACCACTGAACCATTGAAAGGGCCCTGTTCAGCTCTGGCTGTTTTGGCTCTTGAGCCTCCACTCTTTTCACAGCATCGGCATAAGACATCCGAGTCTCTGACGCGACCCACTTCCTTCTCCAATTTGTTCCTTGGACATTCAAAAGCTCCCGCCTGATGTTTTACCTCACAGTGCACACATTTTGGCTCCACCACATTTCGCTCGCACCTCTTATATTCACATTCACTCTTCCCACACCTCACACACTTTGGCACTCCCCTACACACTGAAGCCAACGTCCATATTCCTGACAGGAATAGCACCTCTAAAGAAAGGTCTCACTCGGTAACAGACATAGTCATCAAATATTTTCTCAGGCAACTTTCCAACAAATGACAAGCAAACAGAAGTGCTGTCTTTCCCGTCACAACTTTCTTTAAACCTCTGGGCTTTACACACTCCAGGCACATTCAAAAAATCCTTACAGTCAACATTAACATGAACACCACGAACCACTCCTTTATACATAGGTCTCCCATCAAGGGGGAAACACTTGACACAAAAGTCCTTCACAAAAATCTCTTGCTTTTCAGACATACAGTCAATGATGACCATCCCAGACCTGGTGATTTTTAGAGACCTGACCTGATTGATTGTTTTAATTCATTTGTTTTAATTAGAGATGTAACGATTCACTCAAGCCCCGATTCGATTCGGTTTACGATTTTAAGTTCCCGATATCGATTTTTTCCGATTTTTTTAAACCTTTTTTAAGAAAAGAATATGACCCATTCATACCAATGTTTCTTTTGTTTTAACATCTGCATTTTTGTCCTTGTAACAAACTCCAACTGTCTCAGTAAGAGAACTTTACATTACAAAAAATTACAAGACATGAAAATGAACTATAATCATTTTGACGTGTGCTTGTAAATTTACATGTTTTCAGCATAAATAAAATGTGTAGCAAAGCAAACATTTTGAGATTATATTTATTTTACCAAACTTTTTTTTTTTTTTTTTGCAGTTTGAACATAATACTACCATTTAGAACTGATTTTACAGTGCAGTTTTTTTCACCCTCGAACCCCTCACTGCCTCCCGGTGCAGCCCTATGGTGCAGCCTTTGTAAACATAAGGAGGAAAAAGACATGACAGCTCCTGTAGGTATTGGATTATTTGACAAGCGGACATTTGATGAGGATTTCAGCAGAATCAGAGCAGGTTGGTCAGATGTTTGTCAGTTTACGATCTTTGGTAAACTTCTGTCAAAATGCTAAACTCTGCGTTAGCCGCTAACGCTAATCTCGTAGCTGCTAACTTTAGCTGCGTCTGCTGCTTCGATGCCTACACGTGTATGTGTTTACATGGTGTGGCGTGTGTTGGGGGTGAGGCGGGGGAGGTGTGGAGCTTGTCTTGAGAAAAAGTTAACGTCGTTAGAAACAACGAGCTATGTTCCGGTCTATTTCGGTCGCGCAAAATGGAGCAGCTGAGGGTGGCTTTAAAATCGATTCTTTTATTTTTTACATCGATTCACATTTTATGAATATTAAATCGATTTTAAATCGATTTTCGATTAATCGTTACATCCCTAGTTTTAATACATCTCTGTAACGTTTGTTATTGTTGTGCCCCTGTGAAGCACTTTGTGATTTTATCTGCGAAAGGTGCTATATAAATAAAGTTTCTTCTTCTTCTTCTCTTCCCAGTTTCTTTCCAACAAGCTTTCCCACAAAATGTGGATCCACAAAGATACCGTCCTCCAATACATTTGAAATCATGCCAACTGGAAAAGACTCTATTAAAGACATTATTTGATTGACTAGACTTGACTCATTCTTCTTCTTACTTTCCTTTTTGTTTGTCATTTCTTTAGACTCTGAAGCAGTCGAATCATTCCCAGACTCGCGCACTGCATCCACCGTCACCGGATGCATGGCCCTCAGCATCATCTGCTTCGAGAACTGTTCATGCCGGAGCGTTAAGCATTTGTAAAACACAGGTCAATAATTGTGTGTTTAATTTAGAAGCTCAGCCTATGTCTGTGTCATGGCCTGTGTCCTTTAAGGCGATCCATGTTCAGATGTGATTGTGGAATCTTTACCCACAAGTCATAAAATATCTCAAATTATGAACGACTCAGATGTTTTCAGCTGTTTCACCCCATTGACCACATTTAAGGGAGGCCAAAGCCTAGTTAGAAATCATTAATAAATCTACAGACCTTTGGATAATTTACTTTACATACAAATTAGCATATAAAAGTGTCCTGAGCTAAATGCTAAATCACGTTCAAGTTTCTGCTTTTCATGGGTCGGATACGCAAATACACATCTAATGGACATAAACATCATCTTATGACATGTACATGATAAAGAAACCACAGAAAAGTATATAAATACTGTGAAAAAAGTCACACTTCGCCGTACTGTCTAGGCTGCCTTCACCTTTAATATAGTTAGGGTTCGTTAGCATTAGGGTTCGAAGCAGGAGCTTTACGGCTCACGACTCGAGCAAAGATTCCTGTGCAGTTTGGGACTATTTTAATCAAAGGACAGTCACTACGAAACAGCAGGGAATGACCTTTCTCAGGTATGAATTATAATTTAAAGTTTATATTGTTATTTTGGTCACTTTATTTGGTTGTTACAATCAGTTTGACAAAAGGTTATTGGCAGTTTGTGTCGCTGGTATGTTTACTGATAATCAAAATTAGCCCATTAGGAAATAGGAATAATTATTAACATAAAACATTGGTTGACTTAAATATAACATGATCTATCGATTGAACAAAATGTAACATAATGTGGCAAGACGAGTGGTAGTGGTATTTTAATACAATAGCCATGACAACCCCATCCAGTAAAACCGGTAAATAAATGTGATTTAAGGCACACAGCTTCGACCCTAAAGGACAGAAGCAGCATGTTCCTTTTACATATCATTTATTTAGTTTATTTCTATGTTGCAGGTTTATCTTTAAGTTTTCATTTCATAATTGGTAACATTAGACATTTAATTTCACAGCTTTTTTGTTACATATGTTACCTCACATTAGCTTTCAGTTAGCTCACAGTTTGTACACATAACTCAGTTATGCTAACTGGTAGCATGCTAACATCTTGAGCAGCTTAAACACCAAGTCACTGGTTTCTTCACATAAACGTGCGTTTCTGGGGCTATGTTTTTACTGTTATCTTCTTGAGCAATGATTATGAGTACATAAAAATGCCACTGTCAATCAGTTGTCTTTCATTTTCATCCTGAGTAGAGATATTAGGCTCGTTTTGAGATGTGGTTGCGGCTCGCCTGGATGATTGGCGAGAGTAGCTGACGCAACGGAGGGAGAGAAAAAAGTCTGAAGACCATTCGACCGCTTCACATGCAGAGAACAACGAGACTGGTCTCAGATCACGTAGCGTCTCATTCAGATATTGTGTTAATTTCAAGTTTATCCTGAATAAAACTCATTGACAGCGTACTGATATTTAACATAGTCTCTTGGTCAAAAACAAGGCTAAACTTGGCAATAAAATAACAGGCCAACAACAAACCAAATTGTCTCTGCATTACAACAAAGCAGTGCATCGTGTCTGTCATAAGATCATAGTTGACGATAGCCATCCATTGTCCCATTACTTTGAGCTCCTTCCATCACGGCAGAGATACAAACTCCCTTATGCCAAGAAAAATGTGTACAGGAATTCTTTTGTTCCCTTTGCCATCAAGAAGCTGAATAAGTTGTAACCGCTAATGTTGTTCGGTCAGTCTGTTCCTTTTCCTTTTCTTTCAATGAAGTGAATCTGCTGCTGCTGCGTCTGCAACAAACTGATTTTATAATGGATTTTAATGTATTTTTATTACTGAATGTATCGAATGTGTGAGCAAGCCAAAGGCAAATTTCTGCCATCGTTGTGCATGGTAGACAATAAAGTTTTTCTATTCTATTCTATTTACCTCCTGCTCTGTTTCCTTTGCTCCAGTGACATCATTCTTCATCAGAGACAACTTTCCCATTTGATTGTTTGTTCAAGTGTGTGAGATAAAATATTTCCTTTAAAATCATGAGTTTGTTCTGAAAAGCATCAAACATGCTTATATATATATATATATATATATATATATAGCCTTTTTTAATGTGGCAAGAATATTGCAAACATATCAAACTGTGAATATTGTTATGATGGGCTTTATCAGAAAAATGCCAACAGTCATTATGTCAGTTCCATTACATTACACTGGCTGGAATAATAACATGCTGGATCAAGATGGCGGCGAGCCGTCCATATTGCGACAATGGAACGAAGCCATAAGGACATTTCTCCTTTTTATTTCTATGGTACTGACGCTACTCCACGTGTCCCGGAAGCGTTGAATGAGACCGGTGAACGGAAGTGAAGCCAGTACACCTTCAAAATGTAACACACGTTACAGTAAATAATGTTATTTTGATGCTTTCGCTTTACTGACACGGTTAGCTTGTGTATTTTAGGGCACATGTGGCTCTTTTGTCAGGTTTTAGCGTATTTTAGTTCAAACTGAAATAAGAAAGAAAAAACAGACCTATGTGGGGTTTTATTGTAAAAATCTAGCCGGAACTGTGTTTTTTATTTTTTGGCGACACTGGTTAAAACATGATATTTCTCCAAAACATCGGTCTGTTATTCATGGTTTTAATATTTGAATTGGATGTAAAGTCTCTTTGTAGCCTTCGGCTGTTAGCGTGAGCCTCGTCGCTTTACACTTCGGGCAGAATAATGGGCTCCAACGCGGAGGAGGATCTGTTCATAAAACCAGGTGAGTTTGAGCTGAAATGACTTCGACACAGCCACAGAACAAGAAGTGAAGAAATATGTGCAGTCATAAAAATACTGTCTGTCAAACGGAGTAATGGCTCAACATTTAACAGTTGGGTTACTTTAGATTTTTGACAAAACTTAAAGAAGTTATTCTGAAATAATAACACGTACAATGTCTTGGCTAGTATGCTCATGCATGTGAATGACATTTAGAGATGAAACTTTAGAGTGAAGTTTGTTGACATGGGAGCAGGATGTTGAGGGGCAAGGAAGCAGAGAATTCATTTTGTGGACTAAATATAGTGCAAAATTAAATTGGACTAAAATAAAATTATTTAATGAGATAATGGAATAGATAAAAAGTAAAAGAAGCAATAACATAAAAACAAACAAGTTTGAAATCAATACCGATACCTGAACAATACTTTTTCAATAAATACAAATAAATAAAAAATATCTCTAATAAAGTGCTTGTCATGAAACCATGAAACAAAACAATGACGTTAATTTGTTCCATAAAATACTATTTCTTTTAACCTTGTATTATTTATTTGAGCTGAAATAACCGGGTCACTTCCTTTAGTGCTGGACCAACCGCATCACACCTTGGATCTAAAGATATCATATTTTTTCAGTACCTGCTTCAATACTTTTTTTTTTCGATACCAGTAGTACCTAAACTTTTTTTCCGATGCAACTCTGGTTGAACAGTACACAGCCCCTCTTATTATATTCATTCACTGCCAAAAGGAACAGGTGCTTTGTCCAGGAAACAGATGTGTTTGAATACAATAATGTAGAAGACTGTATTATGTGGATTATTTGTCTTGTAAAGCTAAACTGAAGCACAAAACGAACACTTTTGTCAAAAGTAAAATAAAAAGTAAAAGCCGGACTGTGGTAAACCTTTTCAGGAAACCAGGAGCGCGGCTGGAACGACCCTCCTCAGTTTTCCTACGGACTGCAGAACAGAGGAGCTCACAGGAACATCCTCACCCGCAGAGCGCCCCCTGCAGGTACTACTGCTCGAAGGACGTGTGGTTCAGGTATAAAGGGAGGAACTGTGGCATATTCTGATGGGATTTCCACAAAGCGTGGGAAAAAAGTAGGGTGTATAGGTCGGAAATTACGGTACTTTTAGCTGTAGTTTGTTTCGTTCGTGCTGCCTCTGGGAGGAGGAGGAGGAGCCGCTCTGTGCCGCAGGAGGAGACAAAGTATCAATACCTGCTCAAACGAAAATGTAGTTTCGATACTACTTTTAGTATCGAGGAATCGATTTTTTGGCAACTCTAGTATGAGGTTTACTTTTGTTTTGGATTGACCAGGACCACTGTTCAAAGACAAAAGCCCATTGGTAGCAGTTTAGAGCCCTGACAGGCCTGTTGTCCATCTTGCCTTCACAGGAACCACAGGTTCGGGTACACCTCCCATGACCCCACCCTCCTCAGCCCTGACTCCGCCCAGATCATCTGTAGCTCCACCTCCATGCAGTCCAGGTGAAAACTTTTGAAATCCCTTTAACAGAGAAGGCTCATTCATACTTCATAAGACACAAGAACACGGAGAGCTGTAAGAACAAAATGAAGTCATTTTTGCCTTGTAACCATGGACAATTGGACATGTCTTCAGTTACAAGACATTTCCATGAAGTATGAGTGAGCCTAAGTCACACACACTCAACTACTACCAAAGAAATGGTCTAATCCATGCATTAATCTGCTTTAAGATGACTATGGTCACTTTAAAGAGCCTGTAACAACTTTTCGGGCTTTTAACCATGATTCTGTTCCCTCATCAAAAACATCCCGAAGTGGTGTTTTGTTTCATTCACAGTTGAGTAATGAATCCAGCTCTGCCCGGTCCTGGAAAAGTCCTTCACTAGAGGTTAACCTCTGGTAAAGGATTGAGCAGAGATGAACCGCTTTCTTCACAGTAAACAGACACGCCCACTGCATTACCTCGTCTGCACAGCAACAATAACTCTTGTTTTTGTAAAGATATGTCATGTTCCTAAAGAAGATCTTAATCCTCAGAAGAGGTTTTCCTGTTCTTTACAAAGATATGTAGTCTGGGACCAGGCGGCGTCTTTCTACCTTCAAACCCAGTTACACCATGATCCCGCTTCCTACATTGTTCTGTTAAAGGTCCGGCAACGTCCCGCTCCACTCTTACTGTAAAATACCCGAAAGGACAGGCATTGAGACAAGTGCTCATTTTGGTACATTTATTTGAAGAAATGTCAACAGGTAATGCATTCTGCAGTCACGGCCGTGCTGCCCCATGTGAAGTGTGTACAGAAAATTTATTTTATTTTTATTTATTTGTTTATTTGACAGGGACAGTACAAGAAAACATTGCCAGCTCAGTGGCCGATGTTATGTACATAAGGCGTCTAGCCATAGGCTAATTTGCTATCTAAATACAAAGTAGGATGGGCTCAATAGGGAAAAATGTTTATCATTAGCTCATAATCATGTGTTACAAAGAGGAATGTGTGAAGAGTGTTGCGATGCGCTGCTGGAGCACTAATTGTTCTGACCTTGGCTTAGAGCACCTTTAGGATACAACCGAAACAATGTCACTGTGTTTTCTGGAAGCGGCCTGTTACGTTCCAATATCCCAGGCGCTTCGTTTTCATACATATTCAAACTACGTGAAAGTGACCCTTACAGTTCTAACCGTAAAAAACATTTGTAAAACTACAATATTCATTTAATCAAGCCAACTGAAAAATCTGCATTTGTCAATGTAAATTTTATTTATAAAGCACATTTAAAAACAACCTTAGTTGACCAAAGTGCTGTACAGATACAGTAAGAAATAATGTGCAATATATATATAACATATACATACACACAATAAAACTTAAATACAGGTAATATAAAATATAAAAGGCACAAACTGTGTCTGGTCTACATTGAACCGAAGGCCAAAGCAAAAAGGTGAGTTTTAATTTGGTTTTGAACTCCTCTACAGCATTTGGAGTGTCATTCAATGAGAAATTGCGGGGGCGTGTCTTATGGCTCAACTTTGTGGGAAATGACGCGACCAGGCGTGGTTACGTCTGATTCCTGATGGCCGTGATTGACTAGTGTATTAACCAATCAGAGGAAAGCCAGATATGGTAACGGAAAACAGCATGGGCCAGTAGAGCGGAGACACGTGTGAACAATCTAAATAGTTTTTGCCCCAAAAAGGATATCCTATCAAAGAATTAAAAAGAAAATACATCACGGCGTGAATGCATAAGAGAAACACAGAAGTTTGAATATTTTTTCCTTGCATCTGGAGGACGTGGATACAGTGGGTGGAGCTCAACTATAAATCAGGCTTAACCCAGGTGTAACTCTGCACTGCACTACTGTATATGTCATGGTTTAGCAAAAACAACTGAAAAGATGACCCAAATGCAAGACCACAAACAAACCACTTCAATGCAAAAAAGGTCATTTTATGGAAAAATCCAAGGAAAATGCTACAATGCAAAGATTACTATCTGCAGTTGATTATTCAGGTTTTTTTTGCATCGCTGATATCTACAACAGGATGTGGAGTACGTAAGAGCTACAGACTCCCTTTTG
Source organism: Neogobius melanostomus (assembly GCA_007210695.1). Lineage (NCBI taxonomy): Eukaryota > Metazoa > Chordata > Actinopteri > Gobiiformes > Gobiidae > Neogobius > Neogobius melanostomus. Next base: position 173,242 of record VHKM01001128.1, on the reverse strand, counting down.
TTGCAGATGTTGTTACAGCCTTGTTTTTTTTTCTTGTTTTTTTTTTTTTTTTTTTTTTTAATAGAAGCATTTGTTTATCTAATTCCTAGCCTAGTTGATTAAACTGTGGACTCAAACATTTAGATAAAATTGGAATTCATTCAGATTTTTTCTCCAAAGACTAAATAAGATATTCCATTCCTCCTGAATAAATCTGTGCGACTCATTTGTCACATGATATACCCATTCATTCATTTAAATCTGGCTCTTTTGCGTAAATCTGACTTGATCCTTTGAAATGTTGTAAATTGAGGCCGTTGTTACACTTTTATTTCTGTGAGAAAACATGAAAATGACCAACCTAAAGTGTGTACAGAACTAAATGGATCTACGTATTCCTCGTTTGGTTCCTTGTTTTCAGCTCCTCCACTTCCCTCTGTGGCCACTGCCTCTGGTCCAATCAGAGCTCAGAGTGAGTCTGTCCAATCAGAGCCCGAGCCTGATGTGGAGGAAGTGATGTCTGTGTTAAACGGTGCTCTGGAGGCCTGTCGCCAAAACACCAAATACACCAGCGTGAGTAAAACTCCATTATCACGTACCCCATTAAGGCCTGATTCAAGAAAATAAAGCTGAGTGTGTTGCGTCGTCCCAGTGGACCAACTCATTCTGAACATTGAACTGGACTCAAAGCCCCTCCTCTCTGTGGCCTCAGGCGCTTCTCGTTCCTCGGATCAGAACGAGTGGAAATCAAAGTCCCCAATTAGTTGGACAGAGCGCACTGGCTCCTCTCTTTTTTTTTGACAGATAGTAAAGACTCAATCAGACTTTGGCGCTGTCTGTTGTTGCTGCTGTAAATTGACACACAGCCTCCACCACACTCCTGCCCTCTCACTCGGGTCCAAAGCTCAGCTCTTGAGGTTCACTTCTGGAGCGGATGGACTTTAGTTCCACACATTAACATTTAAACTTTTTTTTCCTCCAAAATATCTTGGCCAGTTTGGGCACCACTGCGCTAGCTCATGTCCACAGTGAGAAATATCCCAGTCCCCTACAAATCAGTATGAAGCAAACATTTGCTGCATTGGCTTTGTAATACAGCAAAGTTCATTCATACTTCCATTATAATAAAGGGGCATCATCTAGATTTAAAAGCCAACGTCAGCTTGACTTAATCTTCCAGTTACTGCACAATGTATTGGTCTGGAATCTCATTTATAAATAGAGAATTGCCCTGGGTTAGACTTTTCTCATACTGATACAATCTAAAACCTCCAGGAGCTGAGCTGAAGACATCTTTGTAGATGAAGTCAGATGTGTCTCTCCTCCACAGGCCCAGGTGTGCAGTGATGTGGCCAAGAGGCTGACCTGTTCGAAAGCGCCTGGAGAAGTTGTCGTCTGTCCTTGGTTGTGAGAAGACGGATGAAGAAGCTGAGCTCAGGTTAGACACAAATCCTCACAGAACGTTTGTTCTGTCCCTCCGTATGACTTTATTTAACATTTATTCATAGTCCCTTGTGTCATTTGCAGGAGAGACATGTTTCAAACATCAATTACAAACAGTTTCAAAAAATATGTACAATTACAAAAGTTCACAAAATACATCATGGCATGGCTTAACACGTCTAGTTTAGACTACAACCATTTCCTATAGACGTTCCAGTCCTTTCAATAAGACTAAAATTCTGCAGTGTGCCCAGGCTGGACATCTTCAGGTCCTGCTGATGCGGGTTCCAGTTGGCTCTGCGTGTAAAGTAACGTGACAAGTTTGAGGGCACCAGGGGAGAATGGATTTATAAATGGACGAGTTCCAATGCAAGAGTGTGTGCACGCTCTCATCTGAAGTCTTATCATGAACAGTGGCACAGATGGTAGAGTAAGTCGTTCCACGATCGGAAAGTTGAGACCATTTACTATCTGCACATTGTCATTTTTCTCTCGTTATTGTAACTGCTCATTTTTGTTTTATATTTTAGGTCTTTCACTTCTGTCTGTCTCTCCTCAGACCTAAAGTCCGGACTGTGGGACGCCGCTGACGATACTCACCGCTCTCTGATGGTGGACCGTGTGACCGAGGTCAGCCAGTGGATGGTTGGCATCAAAAGGCTCATTGCAGAAACCAGGAAACTCAGTCCAGACCAACTCCGAGCCCAGATCCAAGAACCCAGCCCGGACTGTACCCAGGACCAGGAATCTATAAATCAGACTCCAGAGCAGCAAACTCAGACGACCCTGCACTCTAAAGGCCTGACAAACTACAACCGCAGAGGGGACTCATTTAAAGACAGAACAAATGACTCTGCAGCATGGTACAGTCTACAGTCTGGAACATAATCTGGCATGTTAAAGGATTGTTACTGTGGTGAATACAGACACACTGCTCTGAAGCTCATCTCCAGGTTTGATTCCAGACAATGCTGTGTTCCCCAGTCTCATTTCCAGTCACTGTCACAATCAGACAATATCACACTAAAGTATAATGTTCATGACACTATAGAACCATGTTAGCATTTTAACATTTCCTGCTCTGTACTAACGGAGATGGTGTACCCAATATATTTACTGTAGTTAGAGTAACATTACTTCATAGTGGAAGTAAAACATAGTGACTCAAATAATAACTTAAACAGTGGTTAAAGTGGACTTTGGGAGGTGGTGGATTAAAGGAATAAAAAGTAAGTACACCGTGTGGAATTTCTCACATTTCTGCCTAAATTGGTCAGTAAATGTGATCTTTATAAAAATCATATGAATGGTTAAACAGTGACTGCTTAAACTAAAGGTCAGCACACACTACACGATTTTTATGCCCGATTTTGATACAATTCTCAGTCGCGCCGAGTCTTCTTGAGTCGTGGCTAGTCGTAGGCAGTTGCAGAGAGTCGTGTTGCGTAGTGTGTTGGGGGCACGACTGGACTCACGTTCGACTCGTGTAGTGTGGGCAGCAGTCAGACGCAACTGGACCACAGTCGCAGGAAATCAAACATGTTTGATTTTTAAGCCTAATTTTGGACGCTCAGGAGAAATGTGGGTGATTTTACCGTCCCCAAAGTGAACACACAGACCGCAGCAGCCAATGACAGAGTGAAATAAAGACAGAAAAACACCACAGCGCCTCCTTTTTCATTTTTCTGTCAAAACAGCGGCAACAACTAATTTCATGGCCACAGCCCCACACGAAACAGCACAACTTTATATCACCAAAAGTTCACGAGAACCACCTTTTCAAGCTACATTTCAACCGCAAATAGAGTTTAGCGGTACTTACTTTGGAGTTTGGAGACAAACTGTTAAGCTTCACCTCGCCTCTCTCCTCTTTCTCCGCTCGCCTCCCTCCACTTTCTCTGCTGTTTCCTCCACCTCCTTAATCTTGGGGCTGAGGCCAGTCTCCTTTTCTTATCCACTGAAATACGTCCCGCTTCTTCGTGTCGCCGACTTTTATCTCCATTTGTGACCCATCACGGAAACCAGGGACACAACTCGGTTTTGGGGCATTTTGAGCTGGGCATACATTACGAGAGTGTAGTCTCTGATCATATTCGAAGACGTAGCGGTGATTTGAAGTTAACAATTCCCAAAAGACCAAAGGGCTGAAAAAGCTCTCCAAAGTGTGTGTTTCAGTGTATTACAAATATACAGTAAAAGCATTTAAACATTCATTCATAGATGATAGTGCATATTCATAAACGGGACACCCTTTGGGCAGTTCTCACCTCTCTCTGCTGCTCGAGTGACAATGGGGCTTTAGATAAGCCAAACCCGCTCCCCCGTAAAGCTGTAAAGCACAGGGGGGAGAAAAGGCAAAAAGCAAGAAACGTGTGCCATCAAAGGAAAAAAAAAAAGGTTTGCATACAGGTAATATATAAATATTATCCGTAACAGTGTTGCCAGCCTGTGTCTGCTCCGCCTCCGTGAGCTGCTGGAGCCTCACGCTGAGAGTGAGTTACAGACTCCGGACATAACAGAAGTTATAACTTTAGAAAAGACTCCTGTACTACTTTTGTAATGCACATACACGAGAGGAAAAGGCCGACATTGTGTCGTATCGCCGCTCGTGGTCCCAGATTTCACTGCACAAACCCAGCATAACTTTATCCAACCATAAACCGGAAATATGAAGCGGATCTCTCAAATAAGAAGTGGCTGAAAGCTAGGGATGTGCTGACTACATTTATGGAATAGTTTAAGTTTGTATAGATCTTGATTTTGTGTAAATAACAGGTTAATTCCTCGTGAACTACATGACTGTCTCCCCTGCTAACGCCACGTTAGCTTACACACCACGTTAGCTTACAACAGCACAGCAATAGCCTCATCAAAAAACCATTGGCACAGCGGCCACCAGCGATTTAAAAAAAAAAAAAAACTTTCACTTGCCCGTCTGAAGTAATCTTTGCGTGCCTTCTGCTCAGCAAACTTGTGGTAAATCCTCGCTCAGTTCTTTTCAATGTAGAGTTTGGCATACATCTGCAGTAGTATTCCAACGTTAGCAGCGGCGGCATGGGGAAGCTTGTGTGGCGCGCGCTATTTCTCTGTCAAAACAAGACTTTTTCAACCTGAAAAACTGATGGACAATAGGCGTATGTATAAAACAGCCTTTTTTGCATGGCATTTGTTTGCTAAAGCATGTGTGAACAACACAAACCAAAGCAGCGGTGCCTCCTCCTCTGCGGTGTTTACCCAGTATGTAAATGGATACAGACAAAGTCACGCCCCTAATGCAAGCTCTGAAATCTCCCAAATCAAGCCGGTTTGAACCTAAAAGCTTACGTTTAAATATACCAATATGTTAGCTTAAACATGGAGAGGCTTCTTTGTGACTTCAACTGAACGATTCTGCAAAAAAGTGAAAATCACCAATTTAAAATAAAAAAAACCTTGGGCTGCCAACATGTGTCCTTGGTTCCCACGGCGGGTCACATTTGACAGAACTATAGCCAAGTTGAAGGCTTCGTAGTAGCAGTAGCCTTGCACTGTGATGTTGTGACACTGTTGACCAATCGGGACACGCACATGTTTTCCCATGCTCACAAACCATAGACTGTTAAAAAGAATAGACAACTCCTTCTCACTCCTCCCCGTTTACCACAATGACCACGTTCGAGGGGGAATTCATGGCGGATTTACAGACTCCTCCTCCCCAGCTCTGACGAAGCATGTTCCTAATAAGGGCATAAGGGCGGGATCTCACTGTAGACTTGGCCCTTGCGTGACGTGTAGCTCGCGCAGCTTCAATGCCAACAGTTCGACCTCCGTTAAGTAGGAGATTAAAAAAAAAAGTATTTCGAAAACCAGCCTGGTTTCTTTTTTTGTGAGTAACCCAGTGTTATGTCAGGAGGAATATGTAGCCATAGAAAGCGTTAAAAAAATTGAAACCAGGCGTTAAAGTTGTTTTTAACGTGTCTAAAGTCCAATGCTTTTCAATGGGGGCCTAGCGATGATATGGAGGTACTACAGCAATGGCGGCCTCCAGTGTTGCGGTCATAAAGCAGAGCAGCTAGCGGCCATTGGTGTGAACCCGACACGTTCTATAATCGCACTAAATCCAGTCGTGTAGTGTGGACGCCCCATTCTATATAAAAATTCATTTAAGACTAGAAAAATCGTGTAGTGTGTGCTGACCTTAATACAACCCAAACATTTGATCATATTTTTATTGACCATAACATGTAAACATTCACAGGAGAGCGTGGAATAAGTGAGTACACCGCCTGAATCTCGCTGAACTGCAGCAGTTTTGTAAAGACAGATTCATCCTGATCGTTGTGAGAGTCTAATCTGCAATGACAGGAAAGCAGTTATTGTTACAAAATAAGGGTCAGCCAGATATTTAATACAAGGGTTCACTTACTTATTCCACACTGTTGTGAATGTCTCAGGTTTTTCTGCAAAATATCTTGATAAACTTGTGAATTACTTTTTCTATAATAGCACGTTGTCCAGGCCCTGAGGCAACAAAACAGCCCCACACCATGATGCTCCTGCTCCAGACTTCACAGTGAGGATAGGGTTGAGATGTTGGTGCTGTTCCATTTTTCCTCCACACATGACGTTGTGTGTTCCTCCCAAACTATTCTTTGCGTTAGAGCTCTTGGATGCCCCACAGCAGTACTGGAAAAAATATTTTGTGGACTGATTAACCCAAAGTTGAATAGTTTGGGAGGAACACAAACTTTTATGACCAATTTAGTAAGAAATGTGAGAAATTCCAAACGGTTTACTCACTTTTTCCTTCCACTGTATATAGCCTATATATGGGTTTTTATTGCTTTAATTTCAAAATATTTTTTTTTAAATCTGGTGTATTTTAGGAGACCCGATTCTGCATTATTGCACAAAGATGAAATCAGTACACAGTATTGTTAGATAAGTTACACGGCCCCGTGTAACTTATCTAAAGTGTAAAGTTTGTAAAGTTTAAAGGGACTAGATGCAAGTTGGTCATTTTATACTCACTACTGCCACCTCAGGTCTTATGTGTAACTGCAGTCTATATTAAGCTCGTGCATGACAGCTCCGCAGACCCGAATGAACACCTTTTTGAGTCACAGTGCAGGAGTTTAGAGGCAGTTGTGGTGAACAGGTCTGGGCTCATTCTACACATTAGGACATGGCTGGAACATGTAGGGGGACGAAAATACTTAGTTTTAACATTTTTAAACTCCGTATAGTCCTTTTAAGACCAGTTGAAAGATGGCAAAAATAAGGTCGCTAGTAGAACTTCAATACGCAACAAAAAGAAATGGGAGTTAGACCAAAAAAGGTAGTCAAGCCTTTATTCAAAATAGCAACAAACTGAAATAGTCCGTTTTGTTTAGGACCACATGCCTTTAAAAGGCCAAATCTGTGCAAAAATGTGGATTCAGTGTCATTTTCTGTCAGGTTTTCACACTTAAAAAAAAAATCAATAATGTCACCAGCACTGAGCCGGAGGATCCGACTAGCTGTCCATCAAGACACTGGACGATCCTCGACCTGAATGAAACCGTTACTTGAGCCGTCTGCAGCCCAATAACCATCAGAAACATCTGCGACTGAAGGGCTTTAAAAACAAAACATATCTTTAAGACCTCGTCTCCACAGAACTGTCCGTTTGGACCAAACATGGGACTTTGAAAGGTGGAAGAAAGTTTTATTCTCTGAGAAAAAAACATAACCTTGATAGTTCTGATGGTTTCCATGGTTACTGGTATCACAGGCAGATCCACCTGAGATGTTTTCTATGAGCCACAGAGAGGGGCAGCCATAATGACCTTCAGTGGAACAATGGAACTTCGTGGTGGTGCAGGGCGGAGGTCAAACGGCTGCTGGCTCTGTGCAGATGCTTGTCTGTGTGGGAACCACTGAGTTTTTCAACGGGACGAAACCACAGTCACAGCCCGAAGGACAAAGGACTTCAGGAAAATAACATCACTATTTTGGATAGAAAAAGAAATAGAATAAAAATAGAATTTTGTGCCAAATTATTTTAATTTTCGTAAAACAAAAATTTGTACTCTCCATATAATTCCTATAGGGGGTGCTATCGCGCCCAATTTGAATTTTGCCAGATGAAAGTGTTTAGGACTGTGACTTTAACAACTGATGATAAAATGAGCGAAAGCGGGCTTTCGATGTGCGAATGGGAGCTATTCTTGTTTGCAAAAAATCGCAAAATACTTCGTACAGTTTAAAAACCGTAAAACTTAGAAAAGTAATTTGGATAAATTTTGAAGTTCTACTTCTCAAGATTATTTTCCACCCAAAATTAGCTTGTTCCGATAAACGCTCTAGGAGGAGATAGATTTTGTACGAAGTGAAAAATAAAGGCGGATTCCCGCTTCACGGGCTGTCATCCAAAATGGCCGACGGCGTTGCCGTAATAATATTTTTTGCTCAACATGTCATGATGCACGTCTGTACCAATTGTTATCGGTACAGACCTATCTCGCAATGTTAAAAAAAAAAAAAAATTCCAAATCTGGAAATAGTCAAAAGTTGTGTCAGTTTGGATTTTGGGCCTGAATGAATGATGAACACTGTGGTTAGTGAAATGCGGTCACAACATGCCGGAGGAGCTCAGGACCGCAGAGAACGTTCATGTATTTAAGAGCAGGCTCAAGACCCACCTTTTTAGCTTAGCTTTTAACTGACATCTATTTAATTAGTCCTAATTTTGTGTGTGCGTGTGTGTTTGTGTGTGTGTGTGTGCATATGCGTGTGTGTGTGTGTGCATGCGTGTATGCGTGTCTGTGGGTGTATGATGCGGGGCGTATTGTTTTAAATGTTGTAATCTGTAAAGCACTTTGTGATACCTTTCGGTATGAAAAGCGCTTTATAAATAAAGATTGATTGATTGAACACTGACCCAAGTGAAACACTTTCCTGTCTTTTTGTGTGTGTCATTCCCTGAACTGAATTTGACCATTTTAAAGGCCTTTTGTCAAATCCACTACACATATTTGGTACTTTTACATTTTATTCTGTATAATAGAAACGTTTAACTTGTACATCACGTCATTTTAAAGCCCGAGGCTGTACTTTCTGCACTACATCAACTGGATTAAAAGTGAAGTCGGTGATCTTGAGTTTTGGTTCAATCACATATATTCAATTATTTGGATCAGAAACATCACAATAATGAAGTGTGTAAACACCAGCCACTCATTCAGTCTCAGAGGTGTCACAACAGCACAATTCTTCAGAGGCATAACATCATTTAAGATAAAGAGACAGCTCTGAGTTAGCCCAGGATGTGTTCTATTACATCAGCCAAAAAGCACAATCATAAACTTTCCATAGATCTTTTTTATTTGATTTTATTTCAGTTTTTACATTGGTTATCAACATTATTTACAGGGAAACAAATATACATTTCAGTTCAGTTGGTAAATGGTAAATATATATAAAGTTGGAAGCTTTGAGATTAACTCAAAAAGAGAGGAAAAAGTAGAATAAAAAACAACCACAGAGGATAAGCATATTCAACTTAAACAAAGACACATTTAAGAGTTCTTTAGTTCTTCAGATACACTGCCTGATCTTAAATATATAAGTGTGTAACTAACTGTTCTGATCTCCTGCAGTTGGTTAAGTCTAGTTAAGTTAGGCGGGCCCAGGCGAAAGGTGCATTCCGAACAGATTCCTGATGCTACCGCCTGACTTCTTTTTGATCAGAAACATGTCGCCCTGACGCTCCACAGCCTCCTCCCCCTCTTGTGATCTACTTTGATCTGCAGAAATGCTTCATATTTGACAGAAAGTGCCAAGGATGTGTCCAACATGTACATTTATTATTCATTTTAATCCTAAACTGTAAGAGGAGAGTCTATCCTTTGCTCTGATATTGAGGTCTGTGGTGTGTGGGAGAATCAGAAATGCATTTAAAATAGTTTTCTCTTTTTACATGAGACACTGCGTGATCTGAGGCAGCTCTCTGTTCTATGATGTGGCCTTTCACCGCCCTCGGCTGCCACCGCCCGAGGCACTTCATCTTAAACACTCCTACTGCATGCCCAAAGAATTAGATCAGCTGACGCCTGAACCTGAACATCCTGAATGGCCGGGTTATAAGCTGAATGCCCATCTCGGCTCGCCCGTTGCATTATGGGTAATGGAATGTCTTTTGGCTACCAAACAATAATGATAGTTAGCGTAAAGCAACGAAGAAAGCTCTGATTTGGACCATTTTAACTGCTGGAAAGTTGATTTAAAGCGTTTTTGTCGTCGCCATGGAGCCTGTTACAATATCAGCTTAAAGTCTATTTTTACAACCAGGGCTGCGTACACGACAGAAACTGCTGTTCATTCAAAGAGATGCTTCAAAAGTGACAACCAGTCCTTGTTCATATAGTTGGAATAACTATGGAATAACTATGTGAGAAAAACATTTCTGACCCTTGATGCGACTGTTGGACAAAGTCCAGGGTCTGAAACTGTGGCCTCATGTCGCCGATATTCACAACATTTAAACTGAAATGAGAAATAAAAACATAGAATCCTCTTTTTTTGTCAATAAGGAGGTGGACAGTAGACGAAATCTTTTTCTTAATTGTGACCAGAGAGATCCACATACACACATAGGCTCTGCCATCTAAATGTATTTTTTTACGAGTGATCTGATGGAACAACAGAGCTAATCGGTCGCTAATTTGACAGACGGAAATGTACCCACTATATTTAACATCAACACCATTTTGGAACTTTTCCCTGTGATTACAAGACGAATTCAAATGATTTAAAAAGTGAGAGTGTCTGTGTCGGGCTGATCCCAGGTCCTGTCGTTCCCCTGTCCGCGATGGTCCGCTCCTGCTTACGGAGCCGCCCTGACTTTTCCCTCGCTTTCAAGATATTGACAACATTTGCAAGAAATGTCACTTGAGACTTGAAGTCTTTAAACCAGTGCCCGTAAGCCTTACGGTTCTCAGTTATGGCTCAATATACTCCAGTGTTCACGCTCCGCTACCTGAACTCGCTCACACATTTCGGTGTGGTTTGTTTGGGCCGAAATTAGGAGCCTGATTGACCTACGCATGCGCAGTCGAGATGGGCATTGGGCTTATTCCATCAGTGTTTCTTCTTCCCTGATGACACCGACATATGTATGACGACAATTCAGGGGCTCACATTGTGAAAGAGTGGATCAGGGAGCATCTCATCAACTAAATAGTTTACCCTATATGTTTCTTTATTGAATTGCTTTCAGTGTCACCGTCATAAAATTGACTGGTAATGTTTACACTCATTGTTATTCAAGTACAAGAATATGATATTAGTTTGTGATTGTTTAGAAGATAAAACTCAAGTTCAGGATGATTTCAACATTAAAACTGCGCATTCCACAGACGGGTTGCAATTTTAGGTACTACACCAGAGATAAACAACTTATCAGCTACACTAATGCAGTGGAATGCCGCAATACATATCAGTATTATTAAATAAGGGCAGTATTCAAGTTGAATACCAACAACATACAATTTATTTTGCAGTATACACCCGAATTACTGACGGACAATTAGGAGTGTCTTTTAGTTACTTTTATTTTACATGACATTTAAGCAGACTTAACATGACAAAAATATAACAATGAATAGTAATTGCTTTTAAAAGTAGAAGGGCTCCACCACTGGAAGCGCCGTCTGGGAGGAGCACTGGTGTGCTCGCTTTGCACAGCTGGAAAAGCTGCAACAATTAATAATACCACTTTTCCTCTATTTTGACTCATGAAAAACATTGTTAACTCGTGCCGCGCCATTACCAAAATGAGAGTGTGTCAACAGTGAGTACCGGCGTATCCTAACAGGAACTTTATTTTCAACTTTTAGCTTCAGTTTGACAAATATCCATGCCTGAGCGTCGACTTCCATGTCACGAGTGGTTAGGGTAACCAAACATCTCGAAAACATTTGGAGCAGAAATCAAGGATTTTGTCCTGAATCCCAAATCTCTCCCAAACTGTCTCGAAAATGATCCTAGTCCCGGATCAGCAGCAGTATATGCCTGATTAAAGACCAACACACACACCAAACGCCTCTGCTAAGACTGTCACACACATGCAGTGACTCTCTACCCTGAACCCCGGTCTGTAAACGTGTCCTATAGGCTACGGGCGCAACACTATACAGATAATACAGACAGTTTGGTCAGTGTGACTAACATGGGGATCGCTGTAAAGGTGCGTACAGACCAAACGCAACCACGCCACTGCTTCGACGCGCTTCAAAATGTAAGCAAAGCTTACATTTAATAGGACATGCGCTCTGCATAAAGGGGAGCCAAAATCAGCTTTTAAGGTTAAGTTCACTGCCTACACTCAACAATCATATTTATTTACTTGGCCTCCAAATTCCTTCAGAAACTGCAGCTCCTCCAAAACCATACAGCACACATCATCACTCGGACCCCTAACTCTCACCACATCACCCCCGTCCTACAACAACTTCACTGGCTTCACACACAACAAAGAATCAACTTCAAAATACTCCTCCTTACATTCAAAGCACTTCAAACCTGGCCCCTCTGTACATATCTGACCTCCTGCTCACACACTCTGCTCTTCCTCCACTCTCCCTCTCTGCCACCATGAAGCACAGAGCATCCAGTCGCTCTGCTCCCCCGCTCTGCAATGCTCTCCCCCCTGACCGACGTACCATAGACTCCCTGCTACTCTACAAATCCAGACAGTCTTACACCACCTAGTCACACACACACACCATCTCTCACCAATGTTGTACTCTATTTATTCTGTTCTACTTGTAAGATAATAGTGGTAGGGGAACGCTGCATGTTACTACAAACACCACCACTAACATCATCACCACCAACATCATCACCTCATCAATTATTGATAAATGTATTATTATTATTATTTTATTTTTGACTAACCGTTGATCACTTTTATTCTGATTTTTAACTTTACTATTTGTTATGAATAATTATTTTTATAATAATATTTAAAATATTTACTTTTTTTACCAAAAAAAAACATAAGGTGTTTTTTTTTCACTTAATGTTTTTATGCAAAAAACTCCTATACTATTCACTGTCCCTACGTTTTTTATACTTTATATTCTTAGAAATGAACGTTCACTTATTTTGTATTGCTTTTATTAATTTTTCTAAAAAAAAACTTCACAGCTGTCAGAATCACACAACTGTCTGCACCCTTATTTCTCATTATTTTCTGTCACTTGCCCAAAAACAGTATTTTAAAAACAGCACGGTGCTGGCTTTTATTTTTCTTTTCTCTTCTTTTATCTCGTGCCAGTTAAACCATCCTTTTCCTTTAGTACTATAAAAAAAGGCACGATATTCAAGTGTTTTCTTATTTTTCTTATAAAAAGCTGCCTCAAAAGCACAACTAGTTTATTGTGTAAATGATTTTAAAAAGGTGTACATAAAGTCCCATTCAATCAACCACAACAAATTTGTTTTCTAAACCAATTTTGACAGAATTTTATAGAAAAGGTTCCTGTATCACCTTCTTCTTGTGTCGACAGTTGGTGGTTTTATGCTGGGGTCTTTATGGAGACTTCCAAGGTTTTCTGATGTCAGCTTCCTGAGAACTCTCCCTCCTTTTGGCTCTCGTGTGGGTCCCCTCTCGGCTCTTATGCGTGGGGTTCTTTTCTCAGTCCAGGACGGACGGAGTATCGCAAAAAACTCTCCGCGTCTCTTCAAAAAACTATCACGTCTTAAATCACGTCGGGGTCACCAAAATTGTGAGTTTTTTGCTCCGTCCGGCACTTAAGGAAAAATAAAACCTCAGGAGAATGAATTTGTTTCGAAGAAACCTTTATTTGATCATACAAGTTACATCATAACAGTGTTAGGAAGTCTATCTATGTAAGTCTGTCTTAGCATTGTATACTAGTCCAGCCCCTAATCCAGACGCACAAACTGACCTTGTTTCAGATATTACATGCAGGTTTCAGCACAAGTTAGCAAAACAAGTTTGTTTTTCAATCACTGACCTTGTATTTCGGTCAACATGGATCTGCCAGTACTTTTCAAGGTTAACAATGACGCAGCAAAAGGTTAACAATGACGCAGCAAAATCATAACACTTCACGTGTTATGAAGTTCACGTGTTCTTCTCCGAACGAGTATTTATAAGTTTTTTATTTATTTGGTTTTTTATTTGGTAAGCAGGCAGTTACAAATGTAATTCTTGACAGTGGATACAATTTTTGGAAGAAAACATTTTCGGTGGACAAATATTAAGTTAATATACTGCATGTGCATTCTGAGATAACTTTATTATTGGAGAAGTGTCTTGCGTAGAGTAAAATGGTTTAAGGAGACCGGTGAGTCCTAAATTCCCGTGGTCGGATCATCATGGTGGTGGCCTTCAGGGAGTAGAAGTCCGAGTCTCTCCACGAGAACCAGACGAGACCATCAGGACCAAGGAGGTTCTGGGCCCGAAGAGAGTACAGTCCACCCTGAAACAAGACAGACCAGGGTTAGACTAGGATCATAACCAGCAAGATCATCATCACCGACATCAACGCCACCAACATCATCACAGCCAGGATCATCAACATCATCACCACCACCATGATCATCATCATCACCAACATCATCACAACCAGGATCATCAACATCATCACCACCATGATCAACACCACCACCAAGATCATCACCACCAGGATCATCATCACAAACACCACCACTAACATCATCACCAACATCATCACCACCATGATCAACACCACCACCAACATCATCACCACCAGGATCATCATCACAAACACACCACTAACATCATCACCACCAACATCATCACCACCATGATCACACCACCACCAACATCATCCCACCAGGATCATCATCACAAACACCACCACTAACATCATCACCACCAACATCATCACCACCATGATCAACACCACCACCAACATCATCACCACCAGGATCATCATCACAAACACCACCACTAACATCATCACCACCAGGATCATCACCACCAACATCATCACCACCATGATCAACACCACCACCAACATCATCACCACCACCAACATCATCACCACCATGATCAACACCACCACCAACATCATCACCACCAGGATCATCATCACAAACACCACCACTAACATCATCACCACCAGGATCATCACCACCAACATCATCACCACCATGATCAACACCACCACCAACATCATCACCACCAGGATCATCACCACCAGGCTCAACACCACCAACATCAGCACCACCAGGATCAACACTACTACCTAATACAGACCGATTGTTTTGTTTATTTTGTTTGTTTGTATACTTTATGACCTAGTTCAGACTGATTCAGACCTAGTTCAGACTGATTCAGACCTAGGGATGGGTACCGTTCGTTTTTTTTCTCGATACCACTACTTTAATGATACCTGCTTTTCGGTACCGGTGCCTTAACGGTACTTTTTCGGTACCTATGTCAATTAAATTCAATTAAAATAACATGTATAAAAAGTGTCGTTCAGGAAAAAGTCCTAAAACAGCAAAACAGAAGCTCCACAGGCCGCAGCAGCGTCACCTGTAACTTTGTGTTTTGAGCACAATTTCCACTTGAGCAGTGATACAAATAAATAAAGGACATTATTACCTCATGAGCTGCAGAGACAGGACAGATCCACATCATGACACGTTTTCTTTCGGATAAACTTTTCTAAACACACTGCGCTTTGACGAAGTGAAAGCACTTTCCCGTCAAAGATCTGTACACAGTGAGAGCACTCTGCCACTATAATCTACAAAAACTGTACCAAAAATGTCTAATACAGAGTGAGCGCTCACTTTTCCACAAACAATCTTTGATATTCTCCTCGCTGCAGCGGCTTGTAAAGTTGTAAACAGCAGCACATAAGCTCAGCCTCCGTGGGTCTGTCGCTAAAGGTAAAGACGTCTTTCTTGTTGTCACTGCTCTGTTTTGTTTTTCAATTTGCCTAAAAACTCAAGTTTCTTATTCAGTCCTGGTTTATAACTGGTTTAGTTTTGCTCTGGGTTTTACAACCGGTGTAAGTCCTGGTTTAGTCCTGGCTCAGTCCTGCCGCAGACCGAGGCTGAGCCATCTCTATTACAAAGGTGCGTTATAGCTTTGCTTTGCTTTAAGTTATAGCTTTAAGTTATAGCTTAAGTTATAGCTTTGCTTCGCTCCATTTCCACTGAAGCGGCTCATTATCTGCGCACACGTTCATGTTGCTTTTTTTAGACTCGCTTCGGGTCATATTGACGTCTGGAGAGCAAAAGAACCGAAAGTTGGCACCGAAAGAATTTTAGTTTTTCGATACCACCCCCGACCAGAGCTTTTCGGTCGGTACCAAGTAGGCAACGGTGCCCATCCCAATTCAGACCTAGTTCAGACTGATGCAGATCTAGTTCATACTTGTTCGCCCTAGTACAGACTGATTCAGACCTAGTTTAGACCTAGTACCGACAGATTCAGACCTAGTTTAGACCTATTACAGACTGATTCAGACCTACAGCGAGAACCATATGTTTACATACACTTTATGAAAAGACAGATTTGCATTTTTTCTGAGAGTCTGATATGAAACCAGAATTATTATTATTTATTTATTTAGATCAATTATAGAATTAAAAAAATATTTATATTTGTCAAATTCTAGAAGAATGAGCGATAGAATTTTCTACACCATTGTTTTAATTACTTTTTACAAAAGCAAAAGTTTACATACACTTCATTAATGTTTGGTAGAATTGCCTTTAAACTGTATAACTTGGGTCAAACGTTTTGGATTTCCTTTCACAAGCTTCTCACAATAGTTAGCAGGAGTTTTGGTCCATTCCTCCAAACAGAACTGGTGTAACTGAGACACATGTGTAGGCCATCTTGCATGCACATGCTTTTTCAGCTCTGCCCAAACATTTTCAACTGGATTGAGATCTGGACTTTTAATGACCACTTCAAAACATTGACTTTGTTATCCGTAAGCCACTTTGTAACCAGTATTGGCCATATGCTTTGAGAATTGTCAATTTGAAAGACCCATCTGCGCCCAAGCTTTAACTTCCTGGCTGATGTCTTGATATGTTGCTCCGATATTTCTACATAGTGTTCTTTCTTCATGATGTCATCGATTTTGTGAAATGCACCAGTCCCTCCCACAGCAAAACAACCCCACAGCATGATGCTGCCACCCCCGTATTTGACAGTTGGAATGGTGTTCTCAAGCTTTTTCCTCCAAACATGACCATGGTCATTATGGCCACATTTATTTATTTTTTTCCCATCAGACCACAGGATACGTCTCCTAAGTCTTTATCCTTTTTATTTGCAAACTCATTTGTTCTTGGGTTGATATTCACATTTCAGACATGTTCATCTCTGAGACACAGAACCCGCCTTCTTTCTGATCTGTAGGATGGCTGGTCATTTCCATCATTGTTTTAACCAATGAACGGTAGCACGGTAGCACAGCGGTTAGCGCTCATGCTTCACAGCTAGAAGGTCCAGGGTTTGATTCCCACCAGGGACCAGGCCTTTCTGTGTGGAGTTTGCATGTTCTCCCCGTGTCTGCTCCGGTTTCCTCCGGGTGCTCCGGTTACCCCTACCACTAAAACATGTACAATAGGTCAGGATGTATGAGAGTGTGTTTGAGAGTGCGCATGGGGGACGACGGATGAAATTAGCCCAAGGCTACAATCCGGTGTGGCTTGTTCATTAACTTGCACTGTCCCTACCAAATAAACAAATAAATAAAAAAAATATAAAATAAATAAAACTGAACCTGAACCTTCAAGTGTCTTGAAATTGCACCCAAGGATGAACCAGACTTGTGCTTCCAAGGTCATGATATTGTCATCTGGGCTTTCCCAATTGTTTAAAAGTATAGTAATCTTAGTGTACGTAAACTTCTGACTTTGTATAAAGTATCAGAAACATTTAAAAACAAATCTGTCTCTCATTCTTCTAGAATTTGACAAATAGAAATAATTCTTAAAATTCTAATTGACCTAAAAAGTAAAAATTAATTCTGGTTTCATACAGTGAGAAAAAAATTCTCTTTTTATTAAGTGTATTTAAACATATGGTTCCCGCTGTAATCTAGACTGGCCTAGTTCAGACCTAGCACAGACTGGTTCAGACTGATTCAGACCTAGTACAAAGTGGTTCACACTGATTCAGACCTAGTTCAGACTGGTTTGGACCTAGTACAGACCGATTCAGACCTAGTTCAGGCTGATACAGACCTAGTGCAAACTGGTTCAGACTGGTACAGTCTGATTCGGACCTAGTTTAGACCTAGTACAGACCAATTCAGACCTAGTTCAGACTGGTTCAGACCTAGTACAGACTGATTCAGACCTAGTTTAGACCTAGTTCAGACTGGTTCTGACCTAGTACAGACTGATTCAGACCTAGTTTAGACCTAGTTCAGACTGGTTCTGACCTAGTACAGACTGATTCAGACCTAGTTTAGACCTAGTACAGATCGATTCAGACTTAGTGCAGACTGATACAGACCTAGTGCAGACTGGTTCAGATGGTACAGACTGATTCAGACCTAGTTTAGACCTAGTACAGACCATTTCAAACCTAGTTCAGACGGGTTCAGACCTAGTACAGACTAATTCAGACCTAGTTTAGACCTAGTACAGACTGATTCAGACCTAGTTTAGACCTAGTACAGACTGATTCAGACCTAGTTTAGACCTAGTACAGACTGATTCAGACCTAGTTTAGACCTAGTACAGACTGATTCAGACCTAGTTTAGACTGGTTCAGACCTGGTAGTAGACTCCGTTGAGATTGGCCTGGTAACAGTGCCTGAACCACCAGCCGCTGTGGCAGACTTCGGCGCAGAGGTGCCCAGAGTCTGGTGTCCCGAAGTCCTGACCATCGTGGTACCACCCAAATGAGTCTGAGACGGAGCCCGAAAACCCTGACACATGAAGGCGGAACCGGCCCTGCTCCGACTCGATACTGAGGAGACAAAGAGTTCAGGTCTGGTTTAGCCATCAGAAACCCTATGGAGTAAAAACTTTCTTGATCAATTCTGGAGATCACGTTTGTCTGTTTAAAATGGTGGATGAATATAATCTCAAGATCCAACAGGTCAGTTGTTCTGTGCTATTAAACTTTTGAGTTACATATTTGTGGACAGTGGGACCAGACTTAAAATTTTCAATTCACAAACAGCTTTACTTTCTTTATATGTAGACCAGGACTGTCTTTGTGAAATGGACTGGACTGGAGAGGCCAGGTTTGTGAAAACTCTCTTTGTGACACAGAAAATATCACTACAGCTCGTTGTCATTATCTTGACTGTCAGTTACTTGTAGAGAAAACACATTTTCTGGAATTTCACTTTAAATTGAATCTGTTCAATGCAAACTGACCCTGACCGAATTAAACTGGTTCAACGTGGATTCATTGCCTGACCAGCCAGACGCTTCTCTTTTCTGTTCAAAAGAAGAACCGTCTGGGCAGCTGCTCACAATCATTTCTCAATTTTACCATTCACGGACCGAGAGGCGGGAGTTCATCGCACCAAGAGACGGAAGCTGTCAGTCTTCCAAAACATTAAAGATGGTTTGCGCAGCGACTGATACACTGTTTTCTTCTGCTCTTTCGTCTGTTTTAAATAAGAAATGGCATTGTATTGGCAGACATGCCATCCCTTTCTTGTTTAATGTTTACTGAAAATGCTTCCTGCAGCTTGTTACTGCGTCATATCCGGCATTTCTCTAATTGGTTGAGTCCGTCTGTCAATCACACCCACCGGGAAATCTATGACCTCTAAGAACATATACAATAGGTTAATCCTCCAGCCAGGGGTTTCTGATCATTAGCTTGGCTGCACATCATGGAGATGGGTCCCCGAGCGCCGGCCCACGCTGGCAGCTCACTGCTCCTACAGGTTGCCCCAACAGCATTGCGGATGGGTGAAATGCAGAGAACGGATTTCCCTACGGTGATTAATAAAGTATAACTTAACATCACATGACATAAATGGGATTTTATCATGACATGAGACTGGACAGACAGGTACTGCACACTCCAAACCACATATTGAAATAATATCCGGGAGAGGCAGGAGGGATGAAAGCGGGGCCACATTTATGTTAAGTGTCAAGTGTCAGATAAAGGTAAAACATTTCCACTGTTACCAAAACACAAGCTACAGCGCGTGTAAACCAAGAGTTTTTTTCAGAACCGCGCAGCAGCCATGCAACCGTTTCAAGCAACCAAATAGAAGCAGTAACGCGATTTGACGGGTTAGGTGTGTACGCACCTTTAGAACTTCATGTTCAGATAAAATATTTGGTTGTAGCATTTATTGGTGCCTTTCCTTGGACAGATTAAATCTAAACGCAGCCAAACCAATGCTAAGGTCTCAGGAGGAGAGGTCAGTACCTGAACTGCTCATAGAGGGCATGGTGGTGCACATGGGTCCAGTCCAGTAGGTGAATCCTGAGGCTGCAGTGCCTCTGAGTGACCAATAGGTGGAGCGGTGTGTTTCCAAGCCAGTGTTCGGAACGTAAATCTCCAAATCCGGCGCTGTACTCATCCCAACCACGATTAAAATTCACCGAACCATCACGGCGCCGTTGGAAAACCGTCCACCCTCCGCCTGCACAGAGACCGGGTTTAGTCGACAAGGTGTAGATGCAGCCAGTGGCATAGGGCAGGGCCCCCCAAAATGACCAATTTGGGACTCCCCACTGTAAAATATAATCAGTCAGTCAGGTGCACAACTTTAAAATCTGGTTTATTAATGTTTGTTTTGATATTTCACTAATACTTACTGCTTCAATCAAAATACATCAACTTCTTTTAAAAATATTAGTTTTGAAAACCTCTCGCATTCCCCGGGGGGTCCCAGCGCCCATTTTGGGTACAATTCATAGGTAGAACAAATGAATTGATTCAATTAAATTCCAACAAAGGAAAACATAACATTTGTGAACAAGCTTAAGTTAAAAAGCAGATGGCTTCTACAAATAGGTAAACGCACCTGAAAATCCGCGATGGATGACTTCAGACGTGTGCGCAAGACTGCAGAAATCTCTTAATTTTGGAAGACTTTGCAAGGAAGTAAGGGCAAAAAATCCTCAAAAAATTATTATTATTATTCTCTGACTGGACTGCAGAGGTCACGGCCGCTAAAACCAGTGTCAGTCAGCCGACACATGTCACAGCAACATCCCTGACTCTGAGGAAGACTGTTGAAGACTTTGAAGTAGAATCTGACGAAGACTATGAGAGCCGTTACTACAGATATTTAATAAAACTCTAGATTGACGTGTCAAACGTGGCGACCACCTTGTGACTGGCCAGTGAGGCTAACCCCTATACCAACCAATGCCAAACCAGGAGCAACATTTTCATTGAGCCAATGGCAGAATGTGAGACACCCTCATTGTTTGTGATTGGTTTATTACTTCTAAGTCTCATATCTCAATCAGGACATTTCTTTGAAATGTCTCGTTTTTAGTTGTGTTGTTTAACCGTATTAGCATTGTTTCTCCATTTATTCCCAGGGTTCAGTGTTAGCATTCCAGACCTTCTCTGGAGAATAAAACGGATGAACTGCTAAGCTCTTCCCAGAAGATGGTGAAAGACTGTTGTGGAGCAGAGGGTGGAGGAGCTGACGAGTGCAGGACACCACGCCATGAAACAGGGACAAACCCAGGAGGCGCACCGTTTCAGAGGATCAGAGGAGACTGAAGGCAACCAGCCAGGTTTCCTCCGGGTGCTACGGTTTCCCCGACCTCCAAAAACATGCTGGTCAGGTTGGCCCACATTGGTGGCGCGGCTCAGGACTAACACCTGAACACAATTTTGTTGTACGTTTGTACAATGACAAATAAAGCACTTGGAGCTAAAGTCTATTCCTCTTATGCAACTGAAATAACATTTGACATACAACAAAATTGTAATTTTCTTGCTAGATATGACATGAGGTCAGTCACAGTTATCAAAGTGTCATGAAATATTCTCGAAAGTACTAATACACCTTGAACTTTTGCACATTTTGTCATGTTTACAACCATAAACATAAAGATTTTATTTTGAATTTTTTAATGAAAGTTCACACACAAGTAACAGACAACTGTGAAGTGAAAGCAAAATGATACATGATTCTGTTATTTTACAAAAAATAGAAAAGTGAAAAGTGGGGCGTGCACAAGTATTCATACAGCATTTTTCTGAGTGCATTAAATTGCCTTTATAACATTCCTAATGACTGCAGAATGTTCACACTTGCCCTAACCATTAAATAGAGGCCACCTGTGTGTAATCTACTCTCAGTATAATTCCAGCTGTTCTGTGAGGGCCTCAGAGCTATGGTCAGAGTGTATTGGTCACTAAACAACATCATGAAGGCCAAGGAGCTCACCAGAGAGGTCAGGGATAAAGCTGTGGAGATGTTTAAAGCAGCGTTAAGTTATACAAAGATTTCCCAAGATTTCCCAACGTACACAAATCTGGCCTTCATGGACGAGTGGCAAGAAGAAAGCCATTATTGAAAAGAGGCCATAAGAAATCCCGTTTGAAGTTTGCTAGAAGTCATATGGAGGACACAGCTACCATGTGGAAGAAGCTGCTTTGGTCAGATGAGACAAAATTGAACTTTTTGACCCAAACGCAAAACATTATGTATGGAGCAAACCTAACACTGCTCATCGTCCTGAGTGCACCATCCCCAGTGTCAAATATGGTGGGGGAGCATCATGCTATGGGGCTGCTGTTCCTCAGCGAGGACTGGGAAGATTGTAAGAATAGTTGGGATGATGGATGGAGCCAAATACAGAGACATTTTGGAGGAAAAACTTGTCTGTTAATTGTGTGTGAACTTTCAGTAAAAAATTCAAAATAAAATCTTTATGTTTATGGGTGTAAACATGAAAAAATGTGCAAAAGTTCAAGGTGTATTAGGTGTATTACTTTTTTTATTTTATTGTTTATTTTATTGGTTTATTTGGTCGGGACAGTGCATGTTAATGAACATACATGAGTCTCATGCATGTAAACAAGCCACACCGGATTGTAGCCTTGGGCTAATTTCCATCCGTCATCCCCCATGCGTACTCTCAAACACACGCACATTCATCCTGGCCTATTGTACATGTTTTTAGTGGTAGGGGAAACCGGAGTACCCGGTGGAAACCTACGCAGACACGGGGAGAACATGCAAACTCCACACAGAAAGGCCCCGTCCCTAGTGGAAATTGAACCCGGCCCTTCTAGCTGTGAAGCACGAGCGCTAACCGTCAAAACAGATAAAACAGTATCTGAGAAATAAATGGTTTTCCCATTTGATTACATTGCACTGGGTTAGAAGGGCCAGACACAAGATGGCCACCAGAATTGCCATTCATTCCAACGTATTACTATTAAAGATCTTTGCACGTCACACTTCGCTGAGTCGCTGCATCCTGGAAGGCCTCATATGGAAGTGTCTGAGGAGAGGGAAGTCTTACCGTCTGTCTCCATGTCGCAGTAGACCGGAAGTGACACGCCTGGCGCCAGGACTACAGAGTAGATCCCAGAACGATGGACGCCATTTTGGATCAAAGACGCACAGTCCGAGGGACACGATGAGACCACAGGAACCGCTGGGGGAGAGAGGACAGGTCTGAACATCAGAATCTACTACAGTCAGTCAACACTGAGTGTGTGGGCGTACATGTGTACATCAGTGTGTGATGCTGATGGGGCTGACGTGCACACGTGTGTGGGCGTACATGTGTACATCAGCGTGTGATGCTGATGGGGCTGACGTGCACACGTGTGTGGGCGTACATGTGTACATCAGTGTGTGATGCTGATGGGGCTGACGTGCACATATGTGTGGGCGCACATGTGTACATCAGCGTGTGATGCTGATGGGGCTGACGTGCACACGTGTGTGGGCGTACATGTGTACATCAGCGTGTGATGCTGATGGGGCTGACGTGCACACGTGTGTGGGCGTACATGTGTACATCAGCGTGTGATGCTGATGGGGCTGACGTGCACACGTGTGTGGGCGTACATGTGTACATCAGCGTGTGATGCTGATGGGGCTGACGTGCACACGTGTGTGGGCGCACATGTGTACATCAGCGTGTGATGCTGATGGGGCTGACGTGCACACGTGTGTGGGCGCACATGTGTACATCAGCGTGTGATGCTGATGGGGCTGACGTGCACACGTGTGTGGGCGCACATGTGTACATCAGCGTGTGATGCTGATGGGGCTGACGTGCACACGTGTGTGGGCGCACATGTGTACAACAGCGTGTGATGCTGATGGGGCTGACGTGCACACGTGTGTGGGCGCACATGTGTACATCAGCGTGTGATGCTGATGGGGCTGACGTGCACACGTGTGTGGGTGCACATGTGTACCTGGGCGTGTGATGCTGATGGGGCTGACGTGCACACGTGTGTGGGTGCACATGTGTACCTGGGCGTGTGATGCTGATGGGGCTGACGTGCACACGTGTGTGGGTGCACATGTGTACCTGGGCGTGTGATGCTGATGGGGCTGACGTGCACACGTGTGTGGGTGCACATGTGTACCTGGGCGTGTGATGCTGATGGGGCTGACGTGCACACGTGTGTGGGTGCACATGTGTACCTGGGCGTGTGATGCTGATGGGGCTGACGTGCACACGTGTGTGGTGCACATGTGTACCTGGGCGTGTGATGCTGATGGGGGCTGACGTGCGCATGAGTACAGGCTTGCACATGGAGCGTAGGATCCTGGACAGGTTTTGGAGTTGGGTCTGCAGCTCGTGCATCAGCGCGCCGTGCACGTGAAGCAGTGTGGACACCTCAGAGTGACGAACCTCCAACGCCAACAGACGACCAATCACAGATGAGTTCACCGTCAAAAAGCCTTCAGACTGAAACAAAGAGGAACCGCTTTAAAGCCCCACTGCTCAGCATTACAGGTTATAATATGTATCTCTGATGTCACCAGAGCTACTACACTGCATCTTCACTAGGGCTGAGATGATTCTGGTTCTGCGGTGGCTCTGATCTTTGTTCTGAGGTGGTCCTTGTTCTGTGGTGTTTGTGGTCTTTGTTCTGAGGTAGTTCTTTTTCTGTAGTGGTTCTGGTCCTGGTTCTGAGGTGGTCCTGGTTCTGCTGTGGCTCTGGTCTTTGTTCTAAGGTGGTTCTGGTCTTTGTTCTGATGTGGTTATTAGGTGGTCCTGGTTCTAACGTGGTTCTGGGTGTTTTTATGGTGTTTGTTGTGGTTCTTTGGCGGTCATGTGAAAGTGCCGGGTGGTCCTGGTTTGGCATCAGGGCCAGTTTATCAGGTCAAGGAGGAATGTGAAACTTGATACTCATTCTTTTCAATAAATTGTCTTAGTTCTAACTATCTCTCCACTCCGTTACAGAAGTACGGGCCTGATGACCCCATTGTGGTCAGGTGCGTGGACATTCTTTGAGACAGGCCACACACTGCCGTTCTACCAGTGACTGTTTGATCTCCTTGTCTGTTAGGTGCAGCGTGATTTTGTGTCTCAAGTTACAGCGTAGCACTTTTTGGTTTAGCCGTTTGGCAGCCTCCTGAGATAGTTGTAGCTTTACTCTTCGTATTGATTGTCCTCCATTTCTTGTGTTGGTGGAGTAGTCTGACCCTTGTGGTGGTGTATTGTACATTGTGCATTGCTGGGTTACTTGTCTTTGCTGAGATATCGCCTACAGCCGTAGGTTTACGCTCCAGCGGCAGCAGTCGCCTCACACCAGTGTATTAGCTGGGTGGCACTTCAAGCAGCAGGTGCAGTGTGGGAAGCCGTCAGGGGAATACACATTCTACATCCAAATACTCTTCCTCTTTGGCTCTTCAAGAAACTGTGAGGTCCAAGGCCACACTCTGTCTTTTCTCTTTGCACTCTGGAGTTAAATCTCACCTGCAGATGTTTTAAGGTGCCTACACATCTAACCCAGATCCCGCGGCAAGTGCGATTGATCACTGTGTATTTTAAATATGAAACGCACGCACACATGCGATGACTGTGCGTGGTACTACAGTACACACAGGTACTACACATACAAATAATATCTGGGAGAGGGAGGAAAGAGGTGAGGTATGCCTCAAGTGTCAGAGAAATGTAGGCTGTAAAACTATTTCAATGTCACCAAAGTATAAACAAAGAATCAAGAAACAGTTTTATTAGGTTAGTTACTCTTAAACTCTGCGGGAGTTAGATCTCACCTGCAGATGTTTAACTCTCCTCTGGTGATCCTTCAGCTCCTGTTTCATCTCGCTAACGGCCTCCTGGACCTGCTGCAGCTGCTGCTTCCTGGTTCCCGCTTCTCTTGGCAAATCAGATGCATCAGCCCGGCAGCGGAACATGTCAGGGCAGCGTTCTTGTGGTAACGACCCGGAACCAGCGGGAAGTGTGGCACGGATCCGGCAGAGGCCATCAGGAGTCACCTCACTGCGGAAGGACCCACAGCCAGAGGAATTATCTGAGGAGAGACCCGGGTTAGTAGTCCTGTTAGATCAAACCGTTTTAATAATAAACTAGAGTATTTAGGACATTTAATAATAATAATAATAATAATAATAATAATAATAATAATAATAATAATGATGATAATGATAAAGCCTTACACTTGTATTGCGCTTTACAAGCCTGTGTTACCAAGTTTCTCAAAACGCCACACTGTAGTCATTATTCATTCACTCCATACTCGGTGGTGGTAAAGCTACTGTTGCAGGCACAGCTGTCCTGGGGTAGACTGACGGAAGCGAGGCAACCACCAACCACTCACTCAAACTCCACACAGAAAGAATCATGATTTTGCTCCCTAATATTTGAAAGATATTCTTACAGAATAACATTTCCGTAAAGCCTACAGTTTAAAATGAGCACAGTCATTAAAAGCTTATGACACAAACTGCAGTAAACCAGTAGGTGCCGGTGCAAATGTGCTGCCAATGCCACTAACAAGGAGAAGGTTTGTCCTGGTTATGTCAGTGTATGGGTGAATTCAGAAACCTATTCTGGTCTAAAGGCCTGATGGAGCTGCTACCCCCTGGGCCGCCAACTGGTGATCACTGGTACACAGCATTTTGTATTGATTACATAAGGTATCGAACAGAGAGAAGTGCAGTATTTGTTGTGTACCAGGGAGAATGCAATATTTGTTTGAATTGATCATAAATGGAACTTTTGCTTTTCATCATGTTTTTGTTTATAACTGGTGTATGAGTCTTTTATTTTCTTTATTGTGTCATTTATCTTTTTTCCCTTTTTCCCTCTATATCATTTTATCTCTTTTTCGTAGCTTTCGTAGTTTTTTAGCATGGAGAATGGAGAAAAACAAAAGGAAATGTTTTCTTGTTTTATGATTTTTCTCTCTTGTATTTAACCCTGCTGTGTGTGGCTGGCTCCTGCCAGTGTTCATGTTTACAACATACCCTGTATATAAGTCTTTTTTATTTGGTTTCATCAAGATTTTGTCAGATAATTTGACTCAGTTTTAGGGTGATTATCAAAATATGTTTTTGTGCAATAATTTTACATACAAATGACCAGAACCTGTTCAATACTCTCCTAGTGTCACTATCAGACATAAAGGAGAACTATATGTTAAAGTAAGCTCACTATTTTGATAACACCAACCAATGATGAATTACAATTATATGTTCTGTGTCACTTCTACATGAAGGTCTTATGGTTGTATAGTTTTACCTGTGAAAGTTTTTTTTTTTTTGAGACATGCTACAAACTGATACAAATGGCTGCAATAGCATAAAGTTACATTTTAAAATTGCTTTTTTGCTCTAAGAAATGAAAATACATAATTTATATTTCCCAGAAAGAGGCTTTTAACTTGGTCTAATCATTTTTTAACCTTAAACAAATCCTGGATCCTCCAGCCAATCGATTCCTCTGGCTCAGAGCTGGTGACATTTTCTTTGACGTTTTTGTTAAATTCTCAGGATCATTTCAGAAATTCAAAATGACTGTGTTAATACGTCCCACCTCAGCAGCAATGGTGCCCTGTGAGAGGCTCTGCTTATGCAGCTCAACAACCTGACCACATTCAGAACCACAATTTTGCATTGCCTTTGCATCAGGAAGTCATGACAGTGTGAATACTTGACAGAAAATTACATTGAATCCATATTTTTGCACAGATTTGGCCTTTTAAAGGCATGTCCTCATATCAGTTGCAAAAACAGACCAATTGTTTTCAATAAAAGCTTACTCAAAACATTGGTCAAGTGGTCTTAAACTTTTGATGGGAACTGTATTTATTGCGTGAAATGTGACATTATATTATTTCATCTAAATGACACTGTATCATATTGTACTGCATGATGGAGCATCTACATCTTGGTGAGCTTTTACCGTGGGGGCGTGGGGTCCGGTCTTGGCTCAGATCCTGGTCCCAGTCCATGTTGGAGACGGCCCAGGTCTCGGAGTCTTCGATGGAGCTCGGATGGAGCAGGTCCTCATCGTAGTTTAACTCTGGTCTCTCGTCAAAACCCAAGACCAAAACCAGACCAGGGACCAATAAGAGCCACACCAGGCCAGGACAGATCATTCCACCGTTCAGACTTGACTCAGTCCTGGTTCAGCCCTTTCGCTGACTGCATAGATTATAATAGTTGGGATTATACCTGGGGATTAAAGCCGCCTCTCATCAGTCGCAGTCTGAGAGCTTTCGTGCTTTTTCCTGCCTCTGTGAGTGTCTTGTCTGACTTTTATTTTTCCTCTTGGACCACCTGCTCGCTGTCCTCCCGACCCGCTAAACTATGGAATTGGTTAACTGGAATCTCAGCGCAATTGATACGTTTTTTTCACAAAGTGAGACTACGGAGGAGGTCGTCTTCCCTGACCGGATTGTCAGCTCGGTTTGCGATGGATGTCGTTTGCCTAGCGGTCCTGTCGGTTGGAGACATCAATGATATTTACTTATTTGGACTCTTGATAATAACAGGGTACCTGCTTATTGGATGGACTGCCCTGGATTATCGGAAATTTGGAATGACAGCAGCTTGCAATCTGGCCACGCTGCTGTTCGTTAAAATTAACAAGCACTTTGGAGCAGGGAGCGACTGAGTGATGGAATTACACCGGAAAGTAACGCACAACGATGAACTGTTACAGTGCATCCGGAAAGTATTCACAGCGCTTCACTTTTTTCACATTTTGTTATATTTACAACCCTAAACGTAAAGATTTTATTTTGAATTTTTTACTGAAAGTTCACACACAAGTAACAGACAACTGTGAAGTGAAAGCAAAATGATACATGATTCTGTTATTTTTCAAAAATAGAAAAGTGAAAAGTGGGGCGTGCATAAGTATTCATACAGCATTTTCTGAGTGCATTAAATTGCCTTTATAACATTCCTAATGACTGCAGAATGTTCACACCTTGCCCTAACCATTAAATAGAGGCCACCTGTGTGTAATCTACTCTCAGTATAATTAAGCTGTTCTGTGAGGGCCTCAGAGCTATGGTCAGAGTGTATTGGTCACTAAACAACATCATGAAGGCCAATAACACACCAGACGGGTCAGAGATAAAGTTATTGAGAAGTATAAAGCTGGGTTAGGTTATAAAAACATTTCCAAAGCTTTGAACATCTCTCAAAGTACAGTTAAATACATCATCCAGGAATAAAAGAGTGTGGCATCACTGCAAACCTACCAAGACCCGGCTGTTCTCCTAAACTTACTGACCGAACAAGGACCGCACTGACCAGAGCTGTTACCAAGAAGCCTATGATGACCCTGGATGAACTGCAGAGAGCTACAGCTCAGGTGGGGGAAACTGTACACAGGACAACTATTAGTCGTACACTGCACAAATCTGGCCTTATGGCAGAGTGGCATTTTTGAATATTAACTTTATTTATCTGTTTTAGTTCTATACAATTATTTCTTTAGTTCCACTCTTTTTTATTTATTTATTTTATTTATTTATTTTTATCTTGTGCTATTCCACACTTTTAGCCGAGTTTTAGCTGTTTTAATTTATCTTTTATTTTTATGTTCTCCCAGTGTTTCCTCTGAGGGAGCCCTCTGCCCCGGGAGTGCTGGTTGGCTGTGGCCGTGCGGGCGCTCTCCTGTGGGTGCCTGGATGGAGGTTGGACGTCTATCCTACACCTCCTCCGGGCGCCCTGTGTTGGCGCTCTGTGGCTGTGGCCGATGGGCTGCTCCTGGTGCAGCCTTGGATGGTGTTTCCTCTTTCGGTTCATCTGTACTCAGCCTTATGTACCCCACTTTATGTCCATTTTTACTTAAGACTTTTAACAACTGGGCTGTCTGTATGTATATGTGTCTGTGTGTGCGGGTGGGGTAGGGGGAGGTGGGGTTGTTGTTATTTATGTATATTTGCTGGTGGGGACTATTTTAATGATTTTTAAGCACTGTAAAGCACTTTGTGTTACATTTTGTATGAAAAGCGCTTTATAAATAAAGTTTGATTTGATTTGATTTGATTTGAAAGAAAACCATAAGAAATACCGTTTTCTGTTTGCTAGAAGCCACATGGTGGCCTCCATGTGGCTTCTATTCCTGGATGATGGCCTCTATTCCTGGATGATGTATTTAACTGTACTTTGAGAGATGTTCAAAGCTTTGGAAATGTTTTTATAACCTAACCCAGCTTTATACTTCTCAATAACTTTATCTCGGACCCGTCTGGTGTGTTATTGGACTTCATGATGTTGTTTAGTGACCAATACACTCTGACCATAGCTCTGAGGCCCTCACAGAACAGCTTAATTATACTGGGAGTAGATTACACACAGGTGGCCTCTATTTAATGGTTAGGGCAAGGTGTGAACATTCTGCAGTCATTAGGAATGTTATAAAGGAAATTTAATGCACTCCGGAAATGCGTTATGAATACGTATGCACGCCCCACTTTTCACTTTTCTATTTTTTGAAAAATAACAGAATCTTGTATCATTTTGCTTTCACTTCACAGTTGTCTGTTACTTGTGTGTGAACTTTCTAGCCTGGCTAACGCCAGACTGCTGTGTGCGCTCGAATCTTTTCGAACTTCACAACAGCCTGGGGACCATGGCCGACATTTTTCCATGGATTTGGGCACCAATCACAGAACGAGGAGGGACGGTAAGACGATGACGCGCTATTTGACATACAGAAGCTTGTAGTTTGTTTAGGGATAAAAAAATAAAAAATATTTACGGATCCAACATGACAGTAGCAGATGCGATGCCATCTTTCGATCAAGCTTTAGAATGTGTTCTAAATAGTTTAGCTCAAAAGTTTACAGCAGGTACGTCATACGTCATCTGATACCATGATACGATTGGCTATGGCTACGTGCAGATGCATGAGAGACATTCGTAGCGCCCAATAAACGGCTATGGACAATCGTAAACCACACCTCTCCTATGAGAAAATGAATTGGTGGTCCACAGACTAAATATCACTTGTGACTTTAGTCTGGCGTTAGCCAGGCTATGAACTTTCAGTAAAAAAATTCAAAATAAAATCTTTACGTTTAGGGTTGTAAACATGACAAAATGTGAAAAAAGTGAAGCGCTGTGAATACTTTCCGGATGCACTGTATGTACAACCTGGCAGCTCACTGTGGAGACGGACAATAGTTAGACTATATTTTGGGACGAAAAGGGATGAACTGTGAAGGAACTACCTGCTCTGGAGAACTGAACTAAAGCTGAGACCAAGAAAAAAAGCTAATTCATTATAAATGTATAAACTATTCTGGAATAATTCTCTTCCTCCTGAGAGAGGAGGTTTGAAGCAGCTGGACCGCTTATCTCTCCTACGCCGTCAACACTTTTCTTCAAGGCCAATCCACAGAGTTAACCCTGATAAGGACTGAGCTCTCTGGGTCATATTTTGCATAACACTGACTTTCAGACTGTAAATAACCGCACACACATACCCCTTCCTAACCACGCCCCCGTCGTTCTGCGTCTGCCTCAACACGTTTCTTCAGCCCCACCCCCTGGTCAATGGCCAGTCATTGTGTATTTCCCATGTCTAGATGTTTCTATATATGTGCTTTGCCTTAACTTAACTTGATTGTAATTTTGCATATCTTCTTTTGTAAGGCGCATTGAGTTGCCTTGTGTACGAAATGTGCGGTATAAATAAAGTTGCCTTGCCATGCCATGAAAGCATAGGTGTAGTAGTAGAAATAGTAGTAGTACTTTTAAATGTCACTTGGCCATTACTGGGTCAGACTGTAAGGTTTCCAGGGGAGCTCCTCTAAGTGTCCTGTGTTTGGGCCCCATAATAAGTCTTATGGAAGCAGAAGCAGAAGCTGTGGCTAAGAACAAACAGAAGTGTGAGACTGAACTGTATAGATGGACGAGGGATGTGAAGTGGTCAGACATGTCTTTTCTTCTTTCCTTTTATTGTTGTATTGTACGATGCTTTCTACTGTTGTTTTCTGTCTCGCTATTCTTTTGAAAGCCTAACCAGGCCTACATAACAACGGCCACCAAGTTGGCAATATTTTCTTGTACTTTCCCTGTCAAATAAACAACAGTGATCGCTCGTATAGCTTTTTTTTTTGCAGACCTTTGTCTAAAACAGTGTTATTGGCGAATAATTATCAAAATATCACTGCAAACGCTGAAGTAAAAATATTATATTTTTAATCAACAAGCTGCGCCACTAGGGAGAGGCCGACTGAGCAGCAGCGGTTGTAGCCGAAAGTGTGGTCTGGTCCGTGATATTAAAGACCGGTCCGGACCATTACGGACCATGACCTCTAGGGGCGCTGTGCACTGGTCCGAGTGGTTCCTGAGATGGTCTTTCGGTCCATCAAATGGTCTTTGGCTGAATTACCACTAAAAACATATACATGTACAATAGGCCAGGATGAATGAGAGTGTGTTTGAGAGTGTGCATGGGGGACAACGGATGCAAATTAGCCCAAGGCTACAATCCGGTGTGGCTTGTTTACATGCATGAGACCCATGTATGTTCATTAACATGCACTGTCCTGACCAAATAAACCAATAAATTAATGGTCCCTGTGGATTATGTGTGGCAGGAGTGGAGTCCTGAGTGGTCTCTATCAATATTTTCATTCATTTTGAGGAAAACCAACGATTTGCGTTGGGAAGATTTTTTATTTCAAAGTCATATTATTTTTCCGGATGCTTTTCGTCATCATTTAGGTTTTAAACATTGCTCTATATTCATTCCAACCAACTGAAATACGTGAAATAGCAACATTAGTGATTTCTTTTATTGTACTCATTGAGACTGTAGACAACATGTACCAACATTCGTCATGCGTTAAAGAAGTTGCATGGCCTAATGGGTTCCGTGCACCGTGCGGCGCTGGGATACCAAAGGTCTGTGGTTCAAATCTAACAGATCTAATCTAATCAGGCCAAATTTTGGTTTCAAAACACGGTAAAATTTTACGGTTTATGATAATTATTCTTTGTATCATTAACTACTGGTCTGTGCAATTTTAAAAATCTCAAAATAAATTGAATTGCAAAAATGCATTTATTTACTGGATCAGTAGGCCTTATTTATGTTTTTCCCAGTGGGTTCCCTAGCCTGGGAATACGCTTGCTGCTGTGTGTGCTCGAATCATTTCAAACATCACAGCAGTGTGGCAGTCATAAGCCACGGGGACCATTGATTCAGACCAAAGACCATCTCAGGGACCGGTCCCTGACTGGTCCAGACCACTCGGACCAGTGGTCCTTGATGCTTGTATGAGGCAGGAACCAATCATAAGCCACAGCTACCATTGATTCAGACCATAGACCACGTCAAGGACCACGGTCTCTGCTGTTACAGACCACTGATGAACCAGTAACAGAAGTGAATTGACAACTACTGGTCTGTTAGTAGGGACTCATAAAATGGGAGAAAATACTACTATTCAATGCATGAACTTTATTTGGGATTAAGCTGATGATCAAACTGCAAAAAACATCCAAAGATCACATTCATTGTTACAATAAACAAATAAATTCATAGAGATATACAGGGAATCAATTCATCGATCATCTGCACTATGTAGTTACAGACATGTAAAACAAGATAAGAAGGGGAGTGTATAACAAGGGGAGTGTAACATATTTTAATAAATTAAGTTCACTTTTAATCATTGATCACCATATAGCCTACAGCAAAGGATTCTGTCAAGAAATAAGTGCCAACGGCTCTGCTCGTGGGGCTCCACAGGTTGACTGGGAACCCACTGGGAAAACATAAATGCTGATCCAGTAAGTAAATGCATTTTTGTAATGCAATTTATTTGAAGATTTTAAAAACTGCACGGCTATTATTGAGACAAAGAATCATCATCATAAACCGTAAAATGCTACCATGTTTTTGAAACCAAAAGATTGTCTTGATGCAGGATTCGTACCACGTATGCCAGTGTGGCACGGAACCCATTAGACCACGCAATTTCTCTAAAGCATGACTGAATGTCAGTACATGTTGTCTACAGTCCAATGAGTACAATAAAAAGAAATCACTAATGTGGCTATTTCGCATATTTCAGTTGGTTGGAATGAATATAGAGCAATGTTTAAGGGGGACCAAAAGACCATCTCAGGGACCACCAGGGACCACGCGGCCCAGTGCACAGCGCCCCTAGAGGTCATGGTCCGTAATGGTCCGGACCGGTCTTTAATATTCACGGACTTTCAGCTAAAACACCCTCTCCGACTGAGGCTGGGTCATTACAGGCAGAACTCGGAGCGCTGCTCTTCTGTGGCAACCTTCACACGTTCCTCTTTACTTGTATCTTCCTTTAGAATCCATGTATTACGTCAAATTGAAAACAAAGCGAAATTACCTTGAAAAGTCTGCTTGAGCGTACCCACGGGCTTACTTTAGTACAGTAGATCAACGCGCACAGCCCTAACACCAAAACAACAACAGTTTCCCATAAATAAACCACACACTTAAGGGCCACAACACCACGTCTAATCTGCATTTTAAGGTGACGTTTACATCGTGTATCAGTGTTTACCTCCTGATGAATGAAGAGCATAGTGGTGGTCGGTGTAATAACCTCATGTTTCCTTTTTACATTGTTGCCCGTCGTGCAGGCTACAGCTCAGTCCAAAAGAAAGAAGCGCATTTCACAAACGGGGCACATAGCAAACTTTTTCTTTTTCCCCCCTGTTGGGGCTGGTAACCAACAAAACACAATAATTAATAAAGGAAAGCGAGACAAGACAAATTATAATTTTACTTGCAAGGAGAGACAGACAGAGATTAAGACTCAGTTACAACCGAAGCTGGGGCCAAACCTCCCTTGTCCGCTCTGAGTTCTCTGGATGCCTCACATTGCATTTTTTTCAGTTTTCACGTCCCTAGCATAGAATGTATTGCTCTGGTCTAAGGGAAGGGGGGTTGCATACCAGAGCAGTAAATGACAATTTGCAAGCACACAGTATTTTACACAGTATCCATTTTTCTCATCCTTGAGACAGTCCCGGTTTTGGACACACACACGGCTGCTCAATGTTTCTGTTTATAAACCAAAATCTGTAACTCAAAGCAGAAGCATTAGTAACATCTTCCAGTCAGCAGATTATGACGTGTAAGATAAGCAAAATATAGAGAATAGCAATATTTATCCAACATTTCCCTCCTGTTTATCGATATTTTGATTTTCCGCCACCAACCTCTTCCAGAGGATTTTCAGCTGAGGCTTCATAGTTACCGATTACTCCAGGGGGTCAGCTATGTCGGAGACATAGTCCCCGTCATCATTGCTATCAATGTCATCGTAATACTCCGGCTCTCTTCCCCAGAGGTTTCCGGCGTCACCAAGGATATCCTCCAGTAGGGGCAGGCTGGGCACCTGTCTGTTGAGCGCTGCTGCATATACATAGTCATTGTGGCTTTGGCTTACCCCTCGCTTTATCACATCCATGTAATCTTCTTTGGCTCCCTTTGCTTGGCTCAGTGCTATATACTCTTGGTCACGTGTCTTGATGAGGACATATCCACCTGTTACTCCAAACACTCGGTCCACCAAGAGCTTAATACAGGGACCTAGACAAGCCAAGAATACACAGAACAGTATCAAAAGTATAATGACTGGCATTACCCACTTCAGGATAACCTGCCACCACGATCCTCCTGTGAGCCAGGCCCACAGGCCTGAAGTGACGAGGTCATGGTCATGTTCCTGTGCGGCTGCCAACTTGCGAAGATTCCAATGGCGGTGGTCACCACCCCGTCCTCTGCTGTGTTGTCAGGGATATAGGTGCAGCACGACTCACCCACCATCGCACAGACTCCTCCTTGGGGTGCGGTGAGTAGGTCCAGGACAAAACGATCTTGTATCTCCATTTGTCGGAGTGCCGCCACCTCCTCTTTGAGTCCTGTCAATGCTGCCATGGTGTGATTAATAAAAGCAGACAGTCTAAAATGCAGAGTTTCGATCACAAGGGGGGCCTTGCCCATCCCAATATTTGGGAACAAGGAATACATTACTTTCTGGCCAGTGTTCCATCATTTATGGTCATCGGGGACATCTGTACCCCATACTGGATCGTGTGGTGCGTACCTGCCGGAGTCTGTGTCCCTTGGGTGTCGGCGGGGTCGCAATGCCCCCTCGGAGATTACGAAAGTCTCACCACCTGCTCGAACTGGTGCACAGATCCCTTTCCAGTTGGCCGGCAGGGTAATGTACAGGGCATTGCTACACATCCAGTAAATGTCTATTTGGGCTATGCATCCCATTTCGTCTGGTGCGGTGAACCATGGGGTGCATGTTGCGGTTACATGATTTACAGTTTGTATGGTGACCTCAGTGCTGTGATTCCCGGAACATGGCATCATTATCTTTTTGCCACTATTCGGTGGAATGCTCCCCAGTTCGATGGCGTTGGGCCCCAGGGTTCTATGGTTTGCATAACACACCGGGAATTGTTCTTTAGGGAATGGTAATCCCTGGCCATATATAACGGGGTTCAATAATTTAGAGTCAGGAATTTAGTAAAGTTCCTTCCTGTATATGTAGGACTGGAAAAATGTCTTTACATAATGCTTTTGCCACTGTCATCGCATCCGGAGTTTTGGTAGGAAACAATTCTGTCCATCCGGTAAAGCCATCTATTACCACTAGTAGGTATTTCATACCTTCACTTTTGTTCAGTTGTATAAAATCCATCTGTAATTAAAGGGGTATGTGGGTGGAGGGAATTTCCCTCGTGTAGGCCTAATATTCCCCTGTGCTTTAAATTTTGCACGTCAGACATTGCTTACAAATTTTATCCCGTAAAAACATATCAAATACATTTTTTTTGAGTAGTTTATAAATCCATAAGTAGTGTAAATAGTATGTACCAGTGATATCATCCCTCCTGTTGAGACATGAGAAGATCCATGGCTCAAAAGTGCTACATATCGGTACAGGTTCTTTTTTTTTTTTTGCGAGGATGGCTTTCCCATTTGGAGCAACATAGATTTCTATGGTATTATTTTCACATTACAGTAATCTTTATAAAAACTCTATAACTATATACAGCTCTCAGCCCATGTTGGTGTTTCCTCTATAGGTGTACTTGTTTGACTGCGAAGTTCAGACCAAATGTGCATATGCACAGTAAAGGTACACTGCCGGGGTCTGTATCTAGGCTGTAGATAATATTGCAACAGTTAATTTTTGCAATTCCTGCATAATACATTTTCAATTAAACAGTGACTTTACATAAATTATAATCTAGTAGAACACATCTAATAGGCCTGTGTTTTGCTTAAAACAAGAGGAATCAAATCAGCATTTAAGGCTACGTTCACTGCCTACACTCAACAATCATATTTATTTACTGAGAAAACTTCTCTTTGGCTTCCAAAGTAGGGCTGAAACAACTAATCGATTAATCCAGTGGTTCTCAACCTTTTGGAGTCGCGACCCCCATAATAACAATTAATGGGCTTCGTGACCCCCGCCCACCGCCACTACCCCCCACGCACGCACGCACGCACGCACGCACGCACGCACGCACGCACGCACGCACGCACGCACGCACGCACGCACGCGCGCGCACGCACGCACGCACGCACGCACGCACGCACGCACGCACGCACGCACGCACGCACACGCACCACGCACGCACGCACGCACGCACGCACGCACGCACGCACGCACGCACGCACGCACGCACGCACGCACACACACACACACACACACACACGCGCAAACATAGAAACATAGAAATATATACTGTAACACTGGACTGTATCATTTATCCACAATAATAACAACACTCAGATCTGCTCAAATAAACAACTCATGAAGACAGACCAATGCAGAGATAATAAGTAAGGATTAAACAACGAGGAGCCGTGCATTAGACGGTTATAATGCACGACGCGGAGTCAAGAACACTGCCTACACTCAACAATCATATTTATTTACTGAGAAAACTTCTCTTTGGCTTCCAAAGTAGGGCTGAAACAACTAATCGATTAATCCAGTGGTTCTCAACCTTTTGGAGTCGCGACCCCCATAATAACAATTAATGGGCTTCGTGACCCCCGCCCACCGCCACTACCCCCCACGCACGCACGCACGCGCACACACACACACCACACGCACACACGCACGCACGCACACACACACGCACGCACACACACCACACGCGCACGCACACACACACACACACCACACACACGCGCACACACGCACGCACACCACACACACACACGCGCACGCACACACACACGCACACACACACACACACACACGCGCAAACATAGAAACATAGAAATATATACTGTAACACTGGACTGTATCATTTATCCACAATAATAACAACACTCAGATCTGCTCAAATAAACAACTCATGAAGACAGACCAATGCAGAGATAATAAGTAAGGATTAAACAACGAGGAGCCGTGCATTAGACGGTTATAATGCACGACGCGGAGTCAAGAACACCACGACGCGCAGCGGAGTGGTCTTCCTCCACTCTCTCC
The DNA here is from genome assembly GCA_007210695.1 of Neogobius melanostomus. Lineage (NCBI taxonomy): Eukaryota > Metazoa > Chordata > Actinopteri > Gobiiformes > Gobiidae > Neogobius > Neogobius melanostomus. The sequence goes on along the minus strand of VHKM01001128.1, from coordinate 134,883 downwards.
CTCTCTGTCACCATGGGGCACAGAGCATTCAGTCGCTCTGCCCCGCCCTGGGGAGCCACTCTTCAAATCCAGACACTTACACACACCACCTAGTCACACACGCATCATCTTTTCCAAATCATATCTCTCCACTTACAAAAGAAAAATAAAACCTCTCATTAGTACTTTAAGTACGGACATATGAGTCTATAACCAAAAGCAATGTCTTTTTATTTTATTTAACCTATTACATTTTATCTATTTCTATTAGTATGCATGTTATCGTTTATTATATTATCTATATATTCTATTATCATTATCCTCTAGAAGTTAGAAGTTATTTGTTGTATTTATATTTATTATTGATGATTTTCCTTAGGCCTATCACTGACATAATTTCTATAACTTAACTCTAAATGCTTGCAATACAATCGTATAGTCTACTATTATCATGTAATCTTTCATTCATACACCAACGTGCGCAGACACTCGAGGCAAGGTGGGTGGAGTGTCTTGCTCATGGACGCATCTGTGCTTCTGCCTCCCTTCTCCTTATCAGCCTTTCGCTTCCTGCACTCTCTCACTCACACACCAACACAGACACTGGAGGCGAGGGGGGGAAGTGTCTTGCCCAAGGACACAATGACAGTGTGCACCTGCAGGAGGCGGGATAAAAGGATAAGACAAAAAAATCAGCGCAGCTCCAAATCCGGCGACCAGATTGCACCGGTACTGAACCTCTCAAGGGATGAGCCTGCGCCTTTAAAGGGACATTTCGTCTTGCAATTTTGTAATGTGTTGAGTATTCAGTCTCCCTGAAAATCCGTATTTCTTTATCCATAATTTTAGACTTTTGCTCGCCCCGGGCATTCCTGTTCTATCATTTTGTAGTCTTTAGACAATGGTTTTGACGTTTTATTACTATTTCCCATTTTAGCCCAGCGTTTTGACCTAGGGTCGTCTATTGCTGGAGTTTTATGAATATGTAAACGGACAGTGAAATCAATGTTCAGTATTTCTCACTTCGACCTCCGAGGGGGGTGGAGAAATCTTGTCTATTACATCTGAACACAGTCACTGTATTTCCCCGTTTACTTAATATGTGCAAACTTTTATCGGAAGTTTACACCAATCATTCATTCATTCACACCGCCATTCACCGTCGCCTCTTGTAATTTTAAGCTCTTCCTCGAGTTTGTTGGATCCCCTATAGTAATTTTAAACTCCCCAAGGAATTTGTTGGGTTACAATCCCCTACAGTAATTTGAAACTCCCCAAGGAATTTATTGGGTTACAATCCCCTGTCCTGTTTAACTAGTATTATTTAGGACCTTCTTTACGGCGTGATCCTCATTCACATCCCGTTTTTAAAATAAGACATACTCACGTCCTATTTTCTCTGTATTGTCTCACTCCTTCGGTATCCGTCAGTCCCCGGAATCCTGGAGATGAGATAAAGGCAGCTCCCGGAAAGGGTTTCAGTTGCGGTGGCCACCGTCTTACTGGATTCAGATCGCCTCCAGGATCCTCTTGGGATCCGGCTCGAAGGACCAAAATGTTGGGGCTGGTAACCAACAAAACACAATAATTAATAAAGGAAAGCGAGACAAGACAAATTATCATTTTACTTGCAAGGAGAGACAGACAGAGATTAAGACTCAGTTACAACCGAAGCTGGGGCCAAACCTCCCTTGTCCGCTCTGAGTTCTCTGGATGCCTCACATTGCATTTTATTCAGTTTTCACGTCCCTAGTATACAATGTATTGCTCTGGTCTAAGGGAAGGGGGGTTGCATACCAGAGCAGTAAATAACAATTTGCAAGCACACAGTATTTTACACAGTATCCATTTTGTCTCGTCCTTGAAACAGTCCCGGTTTTGGACACACACACGGCTGCTCAATGTTTCTGTTTATAAACCAAAATCTGTAACTCAAAGCAGAAACATTAGTAACATCTTTCCAGTCAGCAGATTATGACGTGTAAGAAAAGCAAAATATAGAGAATAGCAATATTTATCCAACACCCCCCAATTCAGCCGCTCCAATAATCCTGCAGCTGCAGCTCAAATGTTCCAATAAGCTACAATTTTCTTGCAACTACTGCATAACTCCTCCTCCACAGCCAATATGACAGTTTCTGATCAATTAAATCCTTACATTTGGTAACTTTGCGCATTCTAACGGTGTCCAACGGCGAGGCTGCTGCCTTTCTTTCCCCGCCCTCTCATCTTGGCACGCAGCGGAGGGACAGTTTGATTTTTTAAATCTTTATTAAACATTGTGCGCTGCATGTGCATGTTATTAAGCATTTACAGGACAAACTATACACCCAGCAACCCACCGCCTTCCGCAGTAGCGGTCTGGGGAAAGCATGTGGAGGGGGCGGCACCACAACATCACAATGCGAGGCTGTCCACCCCCTGTCCTGCCCTCTTTTTGCGCCAGGTATGACACTGAAGACTGCAAGGAGCGCTACCCGTCTGCGCACTCGTCTGCTCTACAGCCTGCGCTATGAACCACAAGATCTGGCCCACTGTGTCTAAAAACGTGGGCAGTGTAGACAGCCTGAAGCCAAATAAATGAAGGCGTCACTTAAAGACATCACACTAGTCGCGCTGATAAGCCTCTTGAGTTTCTTCAGTGAAAACATGCTGAATATCGCCAACAATCATCCCGCTTTGTGAAAGTGTACGTAAGTGTGCGCACCGGAGTCAGTGCAGCTGCAGCCCGCACCTCAAAGTCGAGGGGATCCAGGATACTTTAGGGGAATAATGCACATTAACTGTCCACATTTAACTGTTAACAGATCCCACTGAGAAATGTTTTCTTCTTGCTAAGGGGGCGTAGCAAAAAAATATTTGAGAAGCACTGCTCTACATGATTCTTTTCTCTCCTCATGCAAATGAAGGGGGCGGGCCTGTGCACTGGGATCGCTTCTAGGATTGACCGATCGCTAATTGCTGTAGCTATCCCGTAAAAACATATCAAAATATAAATCATTATGAAGAATTGTGAAACAAAATGAACATTTGTCACTTAAAGATTTACTCGCAGAGGCACAACTTACCATTTAATTTTACCCAAGTGACTCGAAAAGTGACTTAAATACATGTACTTGAGTACTACCCACCACTGGTATTTACCCCCACTGTAACCGAGCGCATTTTCTCCAGGTCGACTTTACCCAAATCTCAAAGCTTCTGGACTGGAGAGCAACAGACTATATAGGGCAGAGTAACGTCTCATTTGAAAGCTAAGACCTACAAAACTGATCACAACTTTTTCAGTCTCGTTGTCGCTGCTTATTTTGTCAAATATTTTAAGCGTTTTGTCATATTTTGTGGCTTTCTTGTTGATTTTGTGTTGCTTTTTCATCACATTTTCCTTTGAGCTTTTTTCAACAGTTTTGCCACGCCTGGCAGGAGATGCGTGAGGTTTTTTTTTTTTTGAGTGGGAAGCAGAGTTCATCCCATCCTGGGGAATCACAGCACGAGACGGGTTCACGTGAAGGAGCCAAGGAACAAACGTCTCTGTCATCACTGGGACGATCCCAATGGCCGCTGGCTGCTCTGCTTTGTGACCGCAAACACTGGAGGCCGCCATTGCTCTTCCATTGCTGTAGTACCTCCATTTGGCGCTAGGCCCCCATTGAAAAGCATTGGACTTTAGACACGTTAAAAACAACTTTAATGCCTGGTTTCAATTTTTTCAACACTTAATATGGCTACATATTCCTCCTGAGATAACGCTGGGTTAGTCAAAAAATAGAAACCAGGCTGGTTTTCGAAATATATTTTTTTAATCTCCTACTTAACGGAGGTCGGACTGTTGGCATTGGAGCTGCGCGAGCTACACGTCACGCAAGGGCCGAGTTTACAGTGAGATTCCGTCCCTTTTGCCCTTATTAGGAACATGCTTCGTCAGAGCTGGGGAGGAGGAGTCTGTAAATCCGCCATGATTTCCCCCTCGAAAGTGGTCATTATGGTAAACGGGAGGAGTGAGGAGGAGGAGTCTATTCTTTTTAACAGTCTATGGACGATCCACAGAAACCAACAGTCACAGAGTTCAGCGTCTTCCGTCTGTGCGCATAAACTAAGGTCCAATTATTTCCTCATAAAGGTGTCTGAAGGTGGAGACAATAGTCAAAAACATGTGTGTGATGTCAGCCATAAAAATAATACAACAGCTTTGTTGAAGAACCTTCTAGAATTTGATAATGTCATGATACAGTTTTTGTAACACATGTTGTACCTCACAGTATTTGGTTGTGACTGGAATCACAAACCTGCTGTATTATTTTCATGGCTGAAAGTCCATATGACACTTAACAACTTAAAATGTACTGTTCCAAATAATTATGCACAGCAGCGTTTCGATACATTTTATAGGTAAAGAACTGAATATGATCATTTGTTGAATTTGCAGCATTATGAGGTCATAAAAATCAAAATCAATCAATCAAAAACATCTCAACAGGTCAAGTTATATTTTAACATAGGAGCCTTATTTGATAGCAGCTTCAAAATTCTTAAATCCATTAAACTTGTGAGTTTTTGGAGAGTTTCTGCTTGGATTTCTTTGCAGGATGTCAGAATAGTCTCCCAGAGCTGCTGTTTGGATGAAAACTGCCTCCCACCCTCATAGATGTTTTGCTTGAGGCTCTAAAGGTTGTCATACATGAAGATGATTTTGTTAGGGAAAGCACGGCTCTTCTTTTTGTACCATGGAAGAAAGTGGTCAGTCAGAAACTCCACATATTTTACAAAGGTTGACCAGCTCTTTCCCCATGATTCCAGGCCAAAACATGACTCCGCCCCTCCGCCACAGCCTTGTTAGGACATGGCGGCTATTCACCAACCATCCACTACTCCATCCATCTGACCATCCAGGGTTACACAGCACTCATCACGCTGCACGGTAGCGCAGTGGTTAGCACTCTTCATAGCAAGAAGGTTCCGGGTTTGATTCCCACCTGGACGGGGCCTTTCAGTGTGGAATTTGCATGTTCTCCGACCTACAGCATCAAAACTTGAATATAAAGATGTTATATTTCTTTTTGGTACCTGGCTTGGATAGTTTGATTTTTGGGATACCGGTAGTGCCTAAACCTAAACCCTGCCCAACTCTGCACTGGCTTCCTGTCACTCAGAACTATATGCAGTTTCCCCACGTGACTTCTTCCTGGACAAATAGCCCTGCGCTGTACTTCCTGTTGCCGATCGTTCACATTCACAATTAGCGGGACCCACACAAATAAAGAGAGAGCTCAGGATGTGGTTAAGGAAAGCGAGTTACCGATGGACAGTCACTGCAGCGTGTTACAAACATCATGTTCGCTGTGAATCCTGCCCCAAACGAAACGCCGGCGGTCGTAAGCAGTGATGCCAGTAACTAATTACTTAGTAACGGATTACTGTAATCTGATTACTTTTTTCAGTAACTATTAATCTAACACGTTACTATTTCCAAACAAGTAATCACATTTGAGTTACTATTTTGTAATTTTCCTTTGGAATAAAAAATATTTCGGTGAGGGACGTAACGTCACGTTTTCAGCCTAAAAACACTAACATTGGTTCGGGAAATATGTCACTTTTCTGAGTCTGCGTCAGCTGCGTTTCAGTTTCCTGCAGCTAAAATCTGGAACAGTCTTCATGAGGATGTGAGACAGGCCTCAAATCTGACAATGTTCAAATCCAGGCTGAAAACAGCTCATGCATATGAAAACTGAAAATATTTTATCTGCACTCTTGCCTTTTACAGTAAATCTTGTAATTTTATGCAACTGTGAAGCACTTTGAATTGTCTTGTGTATGAATTGGGCTCTACAAATAAACTTGCCTTGCCTCATCTGTCAGGAAATAGATCTGTAAAATCCTTGTGTGAAAAAATCTTTCAAATGTTGTTGTGTCAGAGCCTGTAACGTGTGGAATCTGTAGGAGCGACTAAAGTGGGATGTTGTTAGAGTGGAATGAAAGCTCTTAATGTTTTCAAAATAAAATCCTTCAATTTGTGGCGTTTTCAAAATAAGCGCCTTATATTTGCGGTATTTTCGAAATAAAAGCCTTCAGTTTGTGATGTTTTCAAAATATAAGCCTTAAATGGTTTTCAAAATAAAAGCTGCAGAAAAAAAAAGTAAAATCAAATTTATTTATATAGCACATTTAAACAACGGGTGTTGACCAAAGTGCTTCACAAAAGTACAAAAAATATAAAACAATACATCATATACCATTCTGGCCATTGCAGTGTTAAAAGCTTTGGAATAGAAATGCATCTCAAGTAGGGCTTAAAAAAATAATTAAATTTTATGTAAGATTGGATTTTAACAACCAACAGCCCGGTTTGAACCGTGAGGCCGTCTTCCGTGGACCCCACCTGCAGAAGGAGTGGGGGGTGGTGCAATGTGATTGGGCAGCTCCGGCGGCTGCCCCACGCCGGCAACGGACAAGTGGAAGAAATGGATGGAGGATGGATGGATTTAACATGATCTAAACTTGCCTGGGTGCCCACTGGGACATAATTTGGGAAAATGCCACAGGGGTTTCAAATCTCACTTTTTCCTCACTGAATGGTAAAACTGTAGTCGACACGCACCAGTCCACATCGGGGAGATGCTAGAGTTGAGATTTCTTATTTTCATTACATTTTCATTCATAAATATGAAAAGAATGCAGAGGTTTCAGGTCATTTAGAGAAGACTGTCAACACCAACATAGATATAATTACCCAACTGGGATTATCAGTAACATTTGCTTGTGCATTTGTTGGATTATAGCTGTGGCTTTTATTCAGTCGCTTTAATATTGAAGTTATGCAGCCTACAATGTAGTTTAGATTGTGAGAATAAAATATACATGGTTCATTCAGCAGCTGTTGCAAACTTTAATGTGCCTTTTAAGAATGAATCATAAATTAGGCCAAACGCTGACCACGTTTACGGTGCAATATACCCATCATCATACCCACAAAGGATATATAATACACATCCACCGGGTGGAGCCATTTTCCACTAATGAGCGTCAGATAGTAGCAAGACACTAGACCCGATATATTGCTTATATATTAAGCAGCGATTTGGGCCAAGAACAGTTCCAAACTTTGACACAATGTTCACCCTTTTAGGTGCCACTTTTTAGTTACATCTAATAATAATAATAAATATAGCCGCAAAGCGGCGATTATCGGCCCTCGCCGACCGCCCTGCCCAAAGCAAGGGGGCGCTTCGAGCACTTTTGTCTCCCTCAATCTAAAATTACGGTATTGCTACGGTTTGTTTTTAACTTTTTTCAATAGGGTCTTAGTTTACGATTTTTGGAATGCGCCAACGCGCACTCTGCGCTCAATTTTGACCTTATACAGAGAAAAATTAATATAAATTTGTATCACACTATATCTGCAAACTGAAACATATTTTTACATTTTACTTAGGACGTACAAAGTGAAAAATAAAGGCTGATTCCCGCTGCGTGGGCTGTCATCCAAAATGGCCAACAATCAATATGGCGGACGCAGTGGGGGGTCCGCCCCTTTGCTCTGAAATGAGTGTGATAGTGGCAGGCCGTGATATTGCACCCTACGGCTCAACAGCCTTTTTCGCCATAGACAACAATGTAAAGGAGCAGCCTGTAAAATGGTCCACGGGGCATCTGGAGTTTCAGACTAAGGCAAATAAATTTTTTAAAATTACTATTTTTAGACATGGTCTTTTTTCTTCGTAAAAAAATTGTAAAGCATCAAAAACAATTTTTAAAAAGTATTCCAATGACGTGACGTCACCAGTGCTGTGGACGTGCGCGAGCGTGTGCGTGAAGACTCATGAACGAGCAGAGGGCTTCCCCGTTAAGCGGTCTGAGAGCAACAGACAACAATACGGTAATGAACGGGACTGGACTAGGATAAACGCTAACAGGCACCTAAAGTAAGTTTTTCTTTACTCAGTACTAAAATGTATTGCGAACCTACACATGGCAAGCGTGTTTAAATGTTAAAAAGTAGGCCTATTAGCTAACATGAACAACAACAATTTAAACTAGTGAAGACGTGATCGTTTTTCTGATTAGGCTGCACGGCTTTGAAAATAGCTTTTGGTTCGATAATAAAAAAATGGTAAATCATTTAAGTTACTTCAGTGGTGATGTTATACCTTTCTTTTCAGATAACGTAGGTACAGTACCAATAAAACCTATATTGAAACAACAAAACATGATTTCTGCATCTGCCCTGGATCCAGTACAGATAAATGCTGTACTGGTACAGGCATTTACTTCAAATTATACTAATGATAATGCAATATAGAACACTTTTGTAGTGCTCCTTTGTATTTCAGCCAAACAATTCTAGTGGTGAGGTTATACTAGCAAATAAAGTGAAGTAAAAAGTCGATTTTTATCATTTCTATTGCAATATGAAGACGGCCAGCACTTACGAAACTTCTCAGAAAAGTGGCCGAGCGAGAGTACATTAGCGCGGCGACGTACGTTCGAAGGGCCGCTGTAAGTTACGGTTGTTGTAAAAGAGCGGGGCTATCTAGCTTATTAAGCCCTGCACTGACAAACTGACCCCACAGATCATCTCAACATAGTAACTTAATCGCCTCAAATGGCCTTAAAAATTCATTTTGTATTTAAAGTACGATTATATCAAGAGATTTAACTTACAGCGTAATGGCGTCCGCTCCGCTCTGAGGCTTCGTCGGCAGCTGTGCGCGCTCCCGCTGCTTTTACCCACTTGGGCCGTACGGAGCATAGATACAGGTGACGCGTCATACGGGTACTATGGGCCGTTATGGCGGACGAAACTGGTTTCATGCGCCACTGAGCACCACTATGTAAAGAGATAGGAGCTGGGACAGCATGCCTCTTCCATCTATATAATTCAATGGGCGGACGGCGTTGCCGTAATAATATTTTTTCCTCAACTTGTCATGATGCACGTCTGTACCAATTTGTATGATTCTACGACAAACTTCATTTTTGGCCAAGTCCTATCTCGCAATGTTAAAAAAAAAAAACAGATGGCGCAATCGCGCCACTATTTTGAAATTCAAAATTTGGAAATAGTCAAAAGTTGTCGGATCGGGTTTGAATTTTGGGCCAAAATCGGTGACTTGTCTATGTTCACTGGGTGAAAATTGGAACGGTGCGAAAGAACGAAAATGAATATTCCCATACGAAAACAATGTTCCCGCTTATGCAGGTACCATAAACTATACATTGTCTATATATTCCTACCTCATGGTAGAGATCCTGGGTCACTGACTGGCACGACCCGGGGCTCTTAGTCGCCCATTGACTTTTATGGGCTCTGTACAATTACAATGTTGATTTTTGCATTATATGTGTATTTGCACGACAAGAAGAGCGCATTAGTGAGTGTTAAGAGGGGAGCGCTTCATGCTCGTTTTGTGCGCTCTGCGCACTCTATACGATTACAAGAGCCCCTTCGCCAGCCCTGATGGCGCTCGGGCCTAATAATAATTTGTTTAATATAACCAACCGGTCCTGAGCATTACTTTGACCCTTAAAATAGATTTGATAAACCTTGGAGATTTGGTGGAGGAAACCTTTGTAAGTTGTTTTGAGTAAAATGGTTGCATTGTCACTTTTACGTGCCTAAAGGGTTAAATGGGATACAAATTTAAATTTCACAGAAATCCAAGATGAAACCAGTTCAAACGCCCTGCTGAGAACATGAACCCAGGTCTGAAGAAACATGACCAAAACCACCCGGACCAAAACCAGGAATAAATGTTTGACTGGTCAACACAGAATACATTTAACCCAGCACTGTGCCACAGATTATGACGAGGACGGACTATTTTTTGTTGTGAAAACTTTATTTTGTAAATGTCTCCATTTATCTACAGACGTCTTCCTCTGCGTCCTCCCTTCCTCCGGGTGGAGTCTGATGGGATCGGAGTCACATCCTCTGAAACACAAAGGCATTCATATTAATACTTGCACTACAGCTACAACAATGACGTTTCAACGTATTGATAAACATTCAATCTATTTTATTACAAACTGCTGTATTCTTAGGAATCCAGGTTTGTGTTTTCTGTCATACTTTGCATATGTACACTTCTGTATACTTTGCCTACAGTCTGCAGTTTATATTCAGGCCAGTTCTAACAGTTTACATAAAGAACAAAAAGTCCATAAACTGAAGATTTTCAACGAGCCACTCAAAGAATAGTTGACCTATTGTGTAGTGTGATACTAGCCGTTAGCTCCGAGATAAAACATTGTTCCTTAACCTCGTAACTGAGGTTGAAAAGAGCACATTTTCTCCAGTTTGGCTTTACCCAAAGCATCTTGAAAAAAAAAAGCACCAAGAGAACAAACAAAAAAACGAGGATTAAAACACCAAAAAAAGTGACAAAAACATGACTAAAAGGTAATGAAAAACAAAAAAACGCAACAGGTGACAAAAACATGGCAAAAGCACGACAAAAAGCAATGAAGGACCAAAAAGCTCCAGAGGTTGTATCGCTCTTCCTGAAGCAGATTGCGTCGAAACACTACGCCGGAGCCTCTTGCAGTAACGTCTGGTCACATGACTGTCTCGAAAACGGCTTCATTCTGTGAGTTGCGTATCGTGTCTTACAGCAGGTCATCGGCTCAGAGCGTCTCACTGCTGCCTGGAGCAGCGAGGCGCTAAAAACTGGTGTTTTCTTGTCCATATAGTGATGTAATTGTCCATTGTCCATGAGCGATAAATAAATGTGCTGTATTTACCCCATTTCCTATTTAACCGCGTTCATGTGGTGAAAGTGGCTGTGGGCCAGTCAGAATAAATGTTTCCTATTCTTTACAAAGTCCCGCTTTTGAAGGGATACAAAAGCAGGCGTGGATGGCAGACCAGGCGAAGGAAACGTGACGCCATCTACAGCAAAAAGTAAAGCCAAAATTTGCTTTACTTTTCTTGTACACATGATTGTGTTGGTGTTTCAGTCTTGTTTGAGAACTCGCGATAATAAAGTTTATCCACAAGAGGGCAGTGTTCAAACAGAATGAAACAACTCAGACTTCGAAGCATATGACATTTTTTGCTAGGAAAGCCTCAAAGTGTTACAAGGCTTCATTCGCCCATCACTACAGAAATTTGACAAAATTGCAGAGACAATGTGACAAAATAGTTACAATCACTTTTGGAGAGCTTTCAAATGAGATGTTACACTGTTGATTTACAGATGCAAAGCTTTTAGCTTTGGGTAAAGCTGAACTGGAGGGAATGTGTTTGGTTAAGGCGGGGGTTAACAGGTTAATGAAGGCAAATGTCCCTTCCAGTCAAGTAATTACATCCAATATAAAGTTTGAACACGTCCCAGTGACTCTTTAACGTGTGCCTGAACGCAATGGTAGAGTCAACAAGCAAAATATTTCGTAGAGCAGACTCTATAAAACTAAGTAGGGCTGCAACTAACGATTACTTTGGTAATCGATTAATCTACTGATTTTTACGATAATCGATCGCTTGGCTGTGAAAGGTGTATGAAGTGATTATTTTTTATTACCACATAAAGCTAAAGTGGTGCAGCACAAGGACATGTTGGTGGAGTAAACCTTAAGTGAATGTTTATAGGAGGCTCTTTGTGCCAATTCTGATGGGATAGACAGATGTTTAAGAAATATACAAAATACTAGATACCGTGAACAAAAAACGTATAGCAAAAATGACAATTTAGTATTTTTGATGAAAAACAGTCTGTTTACCACACAAACGAATTACTAGCATAGTTGTCAACTATTTCGATAATCGATTGGTTGTCAATCAATAAGTTGTTTCAGCCGTAAAACTAAGGAGTCCAATATGGTGCCCATAAACTTTAAAAATGTGTTTCAGGATTTATTTATTCAATGTATTAGTTTTATTCAGAATAACTATCTACAAATGTAACCCTGTTTTTGCTGTTGTCTCCCAGGGTGAGTGCGCAGACACCAGGGCAGTGGGGTTAGCCATCCCGGGCCGCCTCGAGGCTCTGAGCCGGGCAGGAGACTAGAGCGAGGCATTGTGTGGCTTAGTGTCTACTGAAGGCAGGAGGGGAAGCGGGGAGATACGAGCACCAAATGTCCACCAGTATGAGAGAAGCATCAGCTACATATCTTTTCTAGAGCTAGATCAACAAGCATTAAATAATATACTCAGCCAAAACAACCCGGCCCTTCGTGAGGTGGGTAACTTAAGTGTGCAGGCGCAGCAGATCGGCCTGAAGCGATGGAGGTGAATTTAGGGGCGAGTGATCCGCACGATCGAAGTGAGTGATTATCAGGCGATAAGCCGCATTTCATGCATTTTTGCAGCTTCTATCGCGTTCAGTGCACCAAAATGTTCATTTTCTGTACCAGCAGATCACTTAACCACACCCCTTACAGTAAATAACAAAGCCAAGTGTGACGTGAAGAGCTTCTCACCGATGCGGCCGATCTTCATCCCAGAGCGAGCCAGAGCTCTGAGCGCCGACTGGGCCCCAGGGCCAGGGGTCTTCGTCCTGGACAAACAAACATGACCTTAATAGTCAGCATGAAGCTAAACCTTATTTAATAAAGCGCAAACTGCAGTGGGTACGCGGGTCTGAAAGTGACCAAACCTATGAGGGTATGTACAATGCAATCGCAAAAACATTTCTAAAGATTTGCAAACATTCTAAACAGGGGAAAGAGGATAATTCATTAAAAAATACACTTAGATACAACAGAAAACTTGGCTAAATACAGTGTACAATTTTAGCCAAAACAGCAGTGCACAGTGTTCATTTGGATTTTTGTCAAGCTTGTGCAGTAAAATACAGAAGTGAAATGTCAGCCTCGCTCTCTTTGAGCGCTGGCCAATCAGGGCAGGGAGTGCGCTGTTGCTGCTGTGTGTGTGAGGCGATCAGCGGAGGAGAGAGAGCCGAAACTCTGGACGATGAAAAAGAAGTGCGTGGAGGACTGGGCTGTACTCTGTCTTGGAATAATATTTTTTAAAAAGGACAATCAGGAAAAAGCAGAACAGTTGGCAACAAGCTCATAAAATAAATTTGGGTCGCACGTAAATTGACAGGGTCGGTCGGCAACCGGAACCAAACTATTTTTTTTTTATGCCTTAACCTATACGATCATTTTGATGGCATGGCGCTTTTAGTCCAAAAATCAACTGGCCAATAACTAATCAATTTCCCATTAGTTTGTAGGTTGCATTTGCATATTAGGACATAACATTTTAGCAGGAATTTAAAAGTAATAGTTCTATTAGAATGTCTATTTTTTTTTTAAAGTTTTGTCGCCAGCAAACACGATCAAGTCCATCTGCACTGAAGACACAGGCCATTATGAAGGAAACTTGAGGCTGATCATTTTCAAATAAAAGAAATGCAATGATGTAGGCCAGTGATTCCTCAACTTTTTGGAGCCATGTACTCCCTGAAGCTTCAAGTGACCAGGCATGTGCCCCCGACTTTGACGCAATTCAAAACCACACTTTGAGAACCACTGATGTAGACTAGAGCCGACTGTAGAGCTGAGACTCTTCTGCTGAAAGATGGAGCCAAGGGAATGGGTGTAAGTGAACTTTAGTTGTCTGATTTAGTCCAGGGGTTCTGATGTTTTTCAGGCCGTGATCCCCAAAAAAAAAAGAAATCACTCAAACAACTCAGGACCCCCTTTCTGTAAAAAATAATTTGCATTTCTAATAATTTAAGGTTCAAAAACATTAAAACAGGGTTTAATGAAGGTAGTTTGGATTTTGATACAGTGAGGAAAATAAGTATTTGAACACCCTGCTATTTTGCAAGTTCTCCCACTTAGAAATCATGGAGGGGTCTGAAATTGTCATCGTAGGTGCATGTCCACTGTGAGAGACATAATCTAAAAAAAAAAAATCCAGAAATCACAATGTATGATTTTTTAACTATTTATTTGTATGATACAGCTGCAAATAAGTATTTGAACACCTGAGAAAATCAATGTTAATATTTGGTACAGTAGCCTTTGTTTGCAATTACAGAGGTCAAACGTTTCCTGTAGTTTTTCACCAGGTTTGCACACACTGCAGGAGGGATTTTGGCCCACTCCTCCACATAGATCTTCTCTAGATCAGTCAGGTTTCTGGGCTGTCGCTGAGAAACACGGAGTTTGAGCTCCCTCCAAAGATTCTCTATTGGGTTTAGGTCTGGAGACTGGCTAGGCCACGCCAGAACCTTGATATGCTTCTTACAGAGCCACTCCTTGGTTATCCTGGCTGTGTGCTTCGGGTCATTGTCATGTTGGAAGACCCAGCCTCGACCCATCTTCAATGCTCTAACTGAGGGAAGGAGGTTGTTCCCCAAAATCTTGCAATACATGGCCCCGGTCATCCTCTCCTTAATACAGTGCAGTCGCCCTGTCCCATGTGCAGAAAAACACCCCCAAAGCATGATGCTACCACCCCCATGCTTCACAGTAGGGATGGTGTTCTTGGGATGGTACTCATCATTCTTCTTCCTCCAAACACGTTTAGTGGAATTATGACCAAAACGTTCCATTTTGGTCTCATCTGACCACATGACTTTCTCCCATGACTCCTCTGGATCATCCAAATGGTCATTGGCAAACTTAAGACGGGCCTTGACATGTGCTGGTTTAAGCAGGGGAACCTTCCGTGCCATGCATGATTTCAAACCATGACGTCTTAGTGTATTACCAACAGTAACCTTGGAAACGGTGGTCCCAGCTCTTTTCAGGTCATTGACCAGCTCCCCCCGTGTAGTTCTGGGCTGATTTCTCACCTTTCTTAGGATCATTGAGACCCCACGAGGTGAGATCTTGCATGGAGCCCCAGTCCGAGGGAGATTGACAGTCATGTTTAGCTTCTTCCATTTTCTAATGATTGCTCCAACAGTGGACCTTTTTTCACCAAGCTGCTTGGCAATTTCCCCGTAGCCCTTTCCAACCTTGTGGAGGTGTACAATTTTGTCTCTAGTGTCTTTGGACAGCTCTTTGGTCTTGGCCATGTTAGTAGTTGGATTCTTACTGATTGTATGGGGTGGACAGGTGTCTTTATGCAGCTAAAGACCTCAAACAGGTGCATCTAAATTTAGAATAAATGGAGTGGAGGTGGACATTTTAAAGGCAGACTAACAGGTCTTTGAGGGTCAGAATTCTAGCTGATAGACAGGTGTTCAAATACTTATTTGCAGCTGTATCATACAAATAAATAGTTAAAAAATCATACATTGCAATTTCTGGATTTTTTTTTTTAGATTATGTCTCTCACAGTGGACATGCACCTACGATGACAATTTCAGACCCCTCCATGATTTCTAAGTGGGAGAACTTGCAAAATAGCAGGGTGTTCAAATACTTATTTTCCTCACTGTAAGTGGCGGTCAGAGTTGACTGATCTCCTCTTCCATTGCTTTTGCCCTCATATGGTCTACTTTGTTGGTCCAGTAGCGCAAGTCACATCCAGTGGTGACAAAAGGAAAACAAACTACCGTGGTGAATATTTTGAATATATCATGGATTAAATATGGCCCAATCCTAGCCAGCTTTGATGGCAGGGGTCCATTACATCATCTCTCACTGACGTTTTACCAGACAAAAAACACTTTAAAACACATAAAAATGGCTGAGCTTCCAGATTGAGAACTCTGAATGCCAATAGACTCACAGTGTTGCTGCAGTACTCCAATGGTGTTGTTCGAGTTATGTTTCAGTACTACAGAGTAACATTGTGTGCTGCTCACCTGTTTCCCCCTGTAGCCCTCAGTTTGATGTGCAGTGCGGTGATGCCCAGCTCTTTGCAGCGCTGAGCCACGTCCTGAGCGGCCAACATGGCAGCGTACGGAGAGGACTCGTCTCGGTCAGCCTTCACTTTCATCCCGCCGGTCACACGGCAGATTGTCTCCCTGAAAATGAGGAACACAAATTAATCAATCTTTTGAAAACAAGTGCAGATGAGCTTGTATACTTTGTCATTGCAGCATTAAGTTATTAAAATATACATTTGTCAATGTAAGACATCTCTCACAGGCAAATAATTGTGTAGTATGTTGCATACTGCAAAGTATATTTTTGAGTATCATTGTGGTCAACACGTGTATTGGTGGTAATGTATTTTGACAATTCTTTTGAACTTCCTGGACAGATCAGGGTGTATTGACAAGTGCTGAACAAGGTTCAGTGTTTAGACGCATCCTTCCCAGACAGTTATATTAAGTGTACTTTCACAGTATTCTCACGTACTTCCCAGACAGATCAGTGACATGTACGAAGGTGTCGTTGAATGAGGCAAAGATGTGGCAGACTCCGAACACGTTCTCTCCTTCAGCGACCTGTGGACCCAGGCTGATCACCTGCTCCTCCTTCTTCTCCTTTCCTTTACGAGGGGCCATCGTCTGGAACATTCAGAACAGTTCATTTAAGACAAGCTTCCAGAAGCAATTCTCTCAATACTGAAACTTTACAATATTAAGGGGAAAAAAGGGAAACTATCAATAGAACAATTCCCACAGGAGCTGCTGTTTGCCTTCCAAACACTCAGAGAAAATCACAGAAGTAAACTGACATTTAGGGATGGAGCACTTAAATCAGATGCACTCAGTGCAAGGCAAGCATACCTCTGTTTAGGAACATTGTATATGTCAATAAGAGAACTTATTTAAAATATTCATGGTACAAAGACTAAAGGCATATTCTTTTAGGAGCAGTGCGGCACCATTTAATTTAACAATTTGATTTTGGATTTTAAGTGACAGGTCTGTGATGCGGCGGTTAAGCAGGTGAGGGAAACTTCCTATTTCAACCATAATATGAGTGGAAAACTATGGTTATTGCAATTTTGTGCTGCTCCATGTGCCAGAAAATTTAAAAATTGCAATAACCATCTTGCAAATTGTAACTAAGATTTCTACACAAGTTAAGCAAAATATTTTTTTCCCTTTGTGTCAAAACAAGAGTTAAATACAAAATGATCAAAACAAGGCTTCAACTGAAGTAAAGTTGGTATCTGCATTAAAACGGAATATTTGTAAATGTATCAATCCTCGTGGGCTGGAAGACCTTGAGGATTTTACGATATTAGCATCACTCAACCTCTTAACTGAGCACACTTTCTCCAGTTCAGTTTTACCCAAATCTAAAAGCTTCTTGACTGGAGCTTACAGCCTCTAGGTCAGTGTAGTGCCTCATTTGAAAGCTAAGACCTACAAGACTGAGCTAAGATTTTTCCTTGCGTTATTGCCGCATTGTTTTCACACTTTTTGCTTTTTCAACCCTTTTTTTGTCACCTGTTTGTGTTTTGTCTGGCTTTTTTTGTCACTTGCTATGTCGTGTTGATGTCACCCGTATTCATTCTCATTTACGTCTCAATGTTGTTGCCATTATGACGCTTTTCTCAAGAAGCCTTTAGATTTGGGTAAAGTCGCACTGGAGAAAATGTACTCGGTTAAGGCGGGAGTTATGGGGATAAACTGGCATAACCATAATTTGTCGGTAAACTGAGCATGAGAAGGAACGCAGACAGGCTTAAGCTACAGCCAACTTAAAAACATGCAACATATTGGTCCCCTTTACAGCTGTACACACACGTCATGCAGTATTTGATGCAGTCACAAAAACGCTTTCGGCCTCATCACGACACACACACTCTTTAGCAGCTTTAGCTACCACGACCACATGGCTAACTCCAGAAGTCAGACACAACAGGGGATTCAAGACTTCAAATGCCACATTAGGCGTATATAGTAACGTTACAAATTACGTATCGACATATCAGGCCAGTCCTCTAGAACAACAGTAATTCATACATGAAAAACTAGCTTATTTTCGTTACATGTATCAACATACATACTAGCCAGGAACATCTTCACTTCTGCCTGTACCAGCACTTTACGATAGTTCAATAAGGATTCGAGTACAGAAATGAAGCGGGTTATGTTCAGGACTTTACACTGAGCGCATTTTTAGAGTTTAGGAGCAAAATTAGAAACAAAACGTGACAGTCCGGTTAAGCACGGAGCTAAGATGGCGGCTTCGTGATGCAGTCAGAACCATCACAAATCCGCTAAAATATCAACATGTTCATTATCAGAACATCACAATTTCACATGGGCAAACTCGTTAGAAATCACACATAATTAAACGGTACGTTGATGGAGCGGATGGATAGAGAAATGTAGGATTTAAGGCAGATTTTAACTCCAGCAGGACGTACCTCTGAGTGTCTCTGTACGAAGCAGGAACAGAAAAGGACCGCACTTCCGCTTCCGGCGCAGAAGAGCAGACTTGCCCGCGGGAAAACAAAAACACATTTTTTATTGTATTTTTTTTTTTTATTATAAAAGCAAATACAAACAAAATAGGTACAATTAGAAACTTCAGAGCACAAAAGTAAATAGAAAGAACACAAGAACAAGGGGCATGCTATAATATAAATGGCATTTACATATTAAGAAAAAAAATAAAATAAAATTAATAATAATAATTTAAAGGGCAGTTATCCTATAAGATTGTCTATAATGGAAGCCAGATTCTCTGCATTTTGGGTGTTGATCAAAAATAAAGATTTTTAGCTCAGTCCTCCAATGAGTAATGTTGGGTTTTGTCTTGAAAAAACGACATTTATGTATATAATGTTTGCTTAACAAAATTACATTATTAATGCCAAAATTATTATGATTATTGTGAAAAATACCATATTTTACATCCTTAATTGTTAGATTGATCATCTGAATTCCTTTGGAGACACACAATTGCTGAAGGTCCATCCAAAACCTTTGTACAACTTCACACAAACAAAAAGGTGATCTAAACAAAACAAAAAATTATTTAATGTTTTGGTTGTTTAGGCTTCGTACAAGATACTTCGTTATTCTGCATCCAATACGAATTGACATATTTTTCCCCAGGAGGAAAAACAGGAACAACAATTATATGCAAGCAAATCAATATTAAATTAAATTTAAATATTAATCTTAATATTAAAAAAAATAGTAGGCAAGGCATGTTTATTTATACCGCGCATTTCGTACACAAGGACACTCAATAATAAAAATAAAAGTCATAATAAATGATCAAAACGTTTTGTTTCCACGGTGATCGGATATATGTATATTAAAAAAAAAACTCTTCCTCACCCTCCGCGGCGGTCTCTTTTTCCTCCAAGCTCGGGTCCTCTACCAGAGGCCTGGGAGCTTGAGGGTTCTGCGCAGTATCTTTGCTGTTCCTAGAACTGCACTTTTCTGGACCAAGATGTCTGATGTATTTCCTGGGATCTGCTGGAGCCACTCCTCCAGTTTGGGGGTCACTGCCCCGAGTGCCCCAACGACCACGGGCACCACTGATGCCTTCACTCTCCAGGCCTTCTCTAGCTCTTCTCTGAGCCCCTGGTATTTCTCTAGTTTCTCGTGTTCCTTTTTCCTGATGTTGAAGTCGCTTGGTATTGCTATGTCAACCACCATGGCTTTCCTCTGCTCTTTGTCCACCACCACAATGTCCGGTTGGTTCGCCATTACCATTCTGTCCGTCTGTATCTGCAAGTCCCACAGGATCTTGGCTCGGTCATTCTCTACCACCTTTGGAGGTGTTTCCCACTTTGACCTTGGGGTTTCCAGCCCATACTCTGCACCATGGGCGTCGGAACCATTTATTGTGAGGGGGACGTGTCCCCCCACTTTTGAAAAGTGGTTGTTTGGTCCCCTCCACTTTCACAACGTGAATTTTAATTTACTTTACATTTACTAGTTTAGACTGGACCTTTCAATAGGCTCCCCGAGGGCAAACAAATATGACCCGCGCCTTATTTTCCATAAAAAACATTATTTTTTGGCATTATCCGCGCCAGTATCGCGTCGCTCCGCGGCGCATACGCTCCGCTTTGCGTAGCTGTGTTTATGCGGCTCCGCTACCATCACCTCAGAGCGGCTGAAATGTAAACATGGCTCTGTAAACCGCTGAAAAACGGCTAAAGTGAGAATACTGGAGGCTTATCGTTGGACGGACTGACAGATTTGACCAAACCAAAGCACAAGGACACTTGCGCATCGTGTCTTCGGAGTTTTTCTCGGATTATCACATGGAGCAGGACTTTTCGCGGTCCTCGGAAGGTGGACAGCGCATTTCCCTGTCTTCATCGGTACAAAGGGCCTGACCAGTAACTTTAAGGTAAGGAAGATCAATTTTGGATGTGTTTGTAAAGCGAGTGATGAAACTGATGTAGCGTGAGTTTGGGGAAACTGCACCGGGCTATCACGAGTGTTCAGCCGGTCAATACGCCTGTTAAACTTCGCTGTCTGGACTCTAACTTAACCAAATAATATCTGAATTATTCATTTAACGGATAAATGTTTGCTTCCTTTATCCCTTGACTCAATTTTATCTGCGTTTGTGGGAAATGTGAAGATACAAGCGTTGAGATGTTTCTTTGCGATGGCAGGATTTAACGGGTGTGGCTGAATCTGAATAAATGAGGTGCAAACACGAGCGCGCCATCTCATAAGAGCCTTAATTCACAAAGCGTCATAAAGCCAGGGCTGGACAGGAGAACAGAGGCTCCGCAGGTGTTGGGTTATCCGCCCTATATGTCCACCCAGCTGTGAGAAGGTGCGCTGCTGAGCTGATCGAGTCTCTCATGTTTTCCTGACGTAGCGCCTATTTGGATGTAGTCTCGCAAAAGCCCTAACATTGCCCTGTTTTTGCCCTGACCTTGTCCCACTGTAGTTCTTAATTTTATGAAGTCAACCTCTGAGAACCCCCTCCTCCCATTTTTGAAATGTGTCCCCCCACTTTCAAAACGCTTCCGACGCCGCTGCTCTGCACAGATGTTCCTGTACACTATGCCAGCAACTTGGTTATGGCGCTCCATGTAAGCTTTCCCTGCCAGCAACTTACACCCTGCAGTTATGTGCTGGATTGTCTCATTGGCCTCTTTGCACAGTCTACACCTGGGGTCTTGTGTGATAGATCTGGGCCTCTATTGCTCGGGTGCTCAAGGCCTGCTCCTGTGCAGCCATGATGAGTGCCTCTGTGCTGTCCTTCAGGCCAGCTCTGTCTAGCCATTGTTAGGATTTCTTGATATCCGCCACTTCAGTTATGTTTCGGTGGTACATGCCGTGTAGGGGCTTGTCCTCCCATGACGGGACCTCTAGCACCTCATCTTCTGTTCCCCATTGTCTGAGACATTCACTGAGCATGTCATCTGTTGGAGCCTTGTCCTTGATGTACTTGTGGATCTTGGATGTTTCATCCTGGATAGTGGCTCTCACGCTCACTAGTCCTCGGCCTCCTTCCTTACGGCTAGTGTACAGTCTCAGGGTGCTGGGTTTGGGGTGGAACCCTCCATGCATGGTTAGGAGCTTCCGTGTCTTAACATCTGTGGTCTGTATCTCATCCTTTGGCCAGCTTATTATTCCTGTAGGGTATCTGATTACTGGCAGGGCGTAGCTGTTTATTGCCCGGGATTTGTTCTTGCCATTGAGCTGGCTTCTTAGGACCTGCCTTACTCGTTGGAGGTATTTGGCCGTAGCCGCTTTCCTTGTCACCTCTTTGAGGTTGCCATTTGCTTGCATATATATATATATATATATATATATATATATATATATAGTATATATATATATAGGGTATATATATATATATATATATATATATATATATATATATATATATGTGTGTGTTTTTTTAATATATTATTCTTGGAGGATAAAAACACTTGAATATTTTTTTTGAACGTTCCCTCATATCTATGATGTGCTATACAGTGGCGCCCCCTTGTGGCGGTAGACGCGTATTACATGCATCCATCCATCCATCCATTTTCTTCCGCTTTATCCGGGGCCGGGTCGCGGAGGCAGCAGTCTCAGCAGAGATGCCCAGACTTCCCGATCCACGCACACCTCCTCCAGCTGTTCTGGGGGACCCCGAGGCGACACCAGGCCAGCTCGGAGACATAGTCCCACCAGCGTGTCCTGGGCCTTCCACGAGGCCTCCTCCCAATAGGACATGCCTGGAACACCTCCCGAGGGAGGCGACCAGGAGGCATCCGGAACAGATGCCCTAGCCACCTCAGCTGGCTCCTTTCGACGTGAAGGAGCAGCGACTCTACCCCGAGCTCCTCCCGGGTAACTGAGCTCCTCACCCGATCTCGGAGGGTGCGCCCAGCCACCCTGCTAAGGAAACTCATTTCGGCCGCTTGTATCCGCGATCTTGTCCTTTCGGTCATTACCCAGATCTCATGACCATAGGTGAGGGTGGGAACGTAGATCGATCGGTAAATCGAGAGCTTTGCCCCCTGACTCAGCTCCCTCTTCACCACAACAGTCCGATACAGCGACCGCATCACTGCTGACGCTGCACCGATCCGTCTATCGATCTCACGCTCCATCCGTCCCTCACTCGTGAACAAGACCCCGAGATACTTGAACTCCTCCACTTGAGGTAAGGACTCCCCACCGACCTGAAGCGGGGAAGCCACCTTTTTCCGGTGGAGAACCATGGCCTCAGATTTGGAGGTGCTGATCCTCATCCCGGCCGCTTCACACTCGGCTGCAAACCGCCCCAGTGCGCGCTGGAGGTCCTGATTTGATGAAGCCAACAGAACAACATCATCTGCAAACAGCAGAGATGAGATCCTGAGGTTCCCAAACCGGACACCCTCCGGCCCCTGGCTGCGCCTAGAAATTCTGTCCATAAAGGTAATGAACAGAACCAGTGACATAGGGCAGCCCTGGCGGAGACCAACACGCACCGGAAACAAGTCTGACTTCCTGCCGGCAATGCGAACCAAGCTCCTGCTGCGGTCATACAGGGAACGGACAGCCCTTAGCAGAGGGCCCCGGACCCCATACTCCCGGAGCACCCCCCACAGGGCACCACGAGGGACACGGTCGAACGCTTTCTCCAAATCCACAAAGCACATGTGGACTGGTTGGGCGAACTCCCACGAACCCTCGAGCACCCGATGTAGGGTATAGAGCTGGTCCAGTGTGCCACGACCGGGACGAAAACCGCATTGTTCCTCCTGAATCCGAGGTTCGACTATCGGCCGGATCCTCCTCTCCAGCACCCTGGTGTAGACCTTACCGGGGAGGCTGAGAAGTGTGATCCCTCTGTAATTGGAGCACACCCTCCGATCCCCTTCTTAAAGAGAGGGACCACCACCCCGGTCTGCCAATCCAGAGGCACTGTCCCCAACCGCCACGCGATGTTGCAGAGACGTGTCAGCCAAGACAGCCCTACAACATCCAGAGACTTAAGGTACTCGGGACGAATCTCATCCACCCCCGGGGCCTTGCCACCGAGGAGCTTTCTAACCACCTCGGTGACTTCAGCCTGGGTGATGGACGAACCCCCCTCCGAGTCCCCAGCCTCTGCCTCCTCATCGGAAGACGTGACAGTGGGATTGAGGAGATCCTCGAAGTACTCCTTCCACCGCCCGACCACATCCCTAGTCGAGGTCAACAGCTCCCCGCCCGCACTGTAAACAGTGTTGGTGAAGCACTGCTTCCCCCTCCTGAGGCGCCGGATGGTTTGCCAGAATCTCTTCGAGGCCGACCGATAGTCCTCCTCCATGGCTTCTCCGAACTCCTCCCAGACCCGAGTTTTTGCCTCTGTGACTGCACGAGCTGCAGCACGCTTGGCCTGCCGGTACCTCTCAGCTGCCTCCAGAGTCCCACAAGCCAACAAGGCCAGGTAGGACTCCTTCTTCAGCTTGACGGCATCCCTTACTTCCGGGCGCCACCACCGGGTTCGGGGATTGCCGCCGCGACAGGCACCAGAGACCTTACGGCCACAACTGCGAGCAGCCGCATCGACAATGGAGGAGGAGAACATGGTCCACTCGGACTCCATGTCTCCAACCTCCCTCGGAATCTGGGTGAAGCTCTTCCGGAGGTGGGAGTTGAAGACCCTACTGACAGAGGGATCCACCAAACGTTCCCAACAGACCCTCACAACACGTTTGGGCCTGCCAGGTCTGACCGGCTTCCTCCCCCCTGCCAGCGGATCCAGCTCACCACCAGGTGGTGATCGGTTGACAGCTCAGCCCCCTCTTCACCCGAGTGTCCGAGACACACGGCCGGAGATCAGATGACACAACTACAAAGTCGATCATCGACCTCCTGCCTAGGGTGTCCTGGTGCCACGTGCACTTATGGACACCCTTGTGCTCGAACATGGTGTTCGTTATGGACAAACTGTAACTAGCACAGAAGTTCAATAACAGAACACCACTCGGGTTCAGATCGGGGAGGCCGTTCTTCCCCATCACCCCCGTCCAGGTCTCACTGTCGTTACCCACGTGGGCGTTGAAGTCCCCCAGTAGAACAATGGAGTCCCCAGTCGGAGCACTATCTAGTACCCCGGTGAGAGACCTGTCCCCAACCCGAAGGCGTAGGGACGCGACCCTCTCGTTCACCGGGCTGAACTCCAACACGTGGCGGCTGAGCTGGGGGGCTATAAGCAAACCCACCCCAGCCCGCCGTCTCTCCCCGCGGGCAACTCCAGAAAAATGGAGAGTCCAGCCTCTCTCCAGGAGTTGGGATCCGGAACCCAGGCTGTGCGTGGAGGTGAGCCCGACTATATCTAGCCGGTATCTCTCAACCTCCCGCACAAGCTCAGGCTCCTTCCCCCCCAACGAAGTGACGTTCCATGTCCCGAACGCCAGAAGCTGCGCACGCGGACCAGGTCGTCGAGGCACCCGCCTTTGACTGCCACCTAGTCCTCTCTGCACCCGACCCCTACGGATCCCTCTGCGGGTGGTGGGTCCACAGGAGGGCGGGCCCACGTCGTCCCTTCGGGCTGTGCCCGGCCGGGCCCCGTGGGCAGAGGCCCGACCACCAGACGCTCGCATTCGAGCCCCAACCCCAGGCCTGGCTCCAGGGTGGGGCCCCGGCTGCGCCATACCGGGCGACGTCACGGTCCTTGATTTTGTATTGTCCATAGAAGTCTTTGAACTGCATTTCGTCTGACCCGTCACCTAAGACCTGTTTGCCATGGGAGACCCTACCAGGGGCATGAAGCCCCAGACAACATAGCTCCTCGGATCATTCGGGCACTCAAACAACCCCACCACGTTAAGGTAGCAGTTCACAGGGTTGCGTATTACATGCAGAGCACAAAATGCTACTGATGCAGAGATGCGCCTGCGCACAGGGAGGGTATAAATACGCGCGCTCTCCGCCACATAGGGATGGGCAAAGTGAAGCTTCATGAAACTCCAAAGCAGTTGAAGCGATCGTGCCGGAGCCTCAAATCACAGTTCGAAACAATCACTCCACAGTGACATCTTGTGGCAAAGTGACATTACAACCGCATTTACATTGTATCAGGATTCAACCATAATGTTATTGATTCGTCTGTGAGTGAAATAAAACCACATTCTGTTTGATTTTATTTGCCATTAGAATAGGGACTCTTCATGAATGTATTATTACAGAAAAAAAAATAAATGAAGCAACTGTCATATTTGTTCCACATTTTTCCTCCAACTCAATGGTTCTTTTTGCTAATCGATTTTTTATTTAAAAAAAAACAAAACACGTTAGCATTAACGATTATTGTAACATAAAACTTAGAGGCCTGTTGTTCAGATTGACTGAAATCAGCAAGGTCAGTGGGACAAGGTCAGGGCAAAAACAGGGCAATGTTAGGGCTTTAGCGGGACTACATCCAAATCGGGTGCTACGTCAGGAAAACATGAGAGACTCGATCAGCTCAGCAGCGCACCTCCTCGCAGCTGGGTGGACATATAGGGCGGATAACCCAACACCTGTGGAGCCGCTGTTCTCCTGTCCAGCCCTGGCTTCATGACGCTTTGTATCTTCACATTTTCCACAAACACAGATCAAATTGAGCCAAGGGGTAAAGGAAGCAAACATTTATCCGTCAAATTAATAATTCATATTGAAATTCATATTATTTGGTTAAGTTAGAGTCCAGACAGCGAGGTTTAACAAGCGTATTGACTAGGGATGGGAATCGAGAACCGGTTCTACAAGTAGACCCGGTTCTGTTTGAGCAAAGCATCGGAACCGTACGTCTACTTCATTATCGATCCCTCTTATCGATGCTCCCGCTCTGAAAACACTTCCCCCCCCCCCTTTTCGGACACCATAGCGCGCCGCGGAGCTAGACGCACGTGCGTAATGATGTGGTTCTCCGAGTCTGTTATGCTCCTTCGAAGTAAGCAGGGAAACATCGGCACAATCTCAATTCTACCCCTTAAGCCCTCCGTTTTACGCGTTCACGAGAGACGAGTCGTCAATTAAAACAGTCCATTGCAATAAACGTGTCAGTTCTACGTTTTCGCTTTGCTGCTGCGAACGCTCCGCTGTATTGGCTTGGAGTTTCTTTCCAAACTTGCGATATGTCGCTATTGTCATGATACACGGGGTTCAATGCCTCGCTGCTGCGCCTGCTGCCGCTGTGTTCTGAGCCCGGGTCCGATCAGGCTGTCTGTCCCCGGTCTGAGCGCACCTCTGCAGCCTCCACTCAGGCCCGGGGCTCAGAGCGGAGCCTGTGGCTGCCTGTCGCCGCCCTGAGTGCACTGTGAGTGGGGCTACCTCTGCCCGTCCCCGCTATGAGTGCGCTATATGAGCGGAACGGCTGATCTCTCGCAGCTCTGGGTAACGGGCTGCAGCCACAGCAACCCGCGGTAGAAGCAACAACACACGGACGGAGGAAGGAGAAAGTAGCGCAGGATGAAGCAAAAATAGATGAAAATCTGTAGGGTTTGGGCTGAGACCGAGTCCTGTTGTTTAGGTGTTACAAAACAGCATCAGTCTGTTATAAGTTACAGACACTTGGTGAAAAAGTACAAATGTTACCATTATATTTTAGAGGATGCCAGGCAGGCTGAGTGCCAGCAGGAGCCACAGTATATTTGGAAACTTGCTTTATTTAATACATATTTTTTCTTGGGAAAACTAACAATGTGTCTTTTTTGATAGAGTTTATCAAAAGCACATTCATTCCTTGCTTTTCCCCAACACACAGACAAGTCAGGTATCGATAAGAGAATCGATAAAGAATCGAATCGATAGGTAAAATTATTGATGGTATTGATATCGATAAAATCTTATCAATTCCCATCCCTATTGACCGGTTGAACACTCGTGCTAGCCTGGTGCAGTTTCCCCAAACTCACGCTACATCAGTTTCATCACTCGCTTTACAAACACATAAAAACTGATGTTCCTTACCTTAAAGTTACTGGTCAGGCCCTTTGTACCGATGAAGACAGGGAAACACACTGTCCACCTGCCGAGGACCGCGAAAAGTCCTGCTCCTCCATGTGATAATCCGTGTAAAACTCCCAAGACACGATGCACGAGTGTCCTTGTGCTTTGGTTTGGTCAAATCTGCCAGTCCGTCCAACGATAAGCCTCCAGTATTCTCACTTTAGCCGTTTTTCAGCGGTTTACAGAGCCATGTTTACATTTCAGCCGCTCTGAGGTGATGGTAGCGGAGCCGCATAAACACAGCTACTCAAAGCGGAGCGTATGCGCCGCGGAGCGACGCGATACTGGCGCGGATAATGCCAAAAAATATAGTTTTTTTATGGAAAATAAGGCGCGGGTCATATTTTATTGTTTGCCCTCGGGGACGGGGAGCCTATTGAAAAGGTCCAGTCTAAACTAGTAAATGTAAAGTCAATGAAAATTCACGTTTTGAAAAAGTGGAGGGGACCAAACAGCCACTTTTCAAAAGTGGGGGGGACACGTCCCCCTCACAATGAATGGTTCCAACACCCATGACTGAAATTGACATTTAGCAATCAGTCAGAGCTGGGACTTGAACCCATGCCACTCAGACGAGTAGTGTTTACAAGTGCAGCAATTTTACCAACTATGCCATCTGAGCACACCCATGTGTGGGACTAAAACATTACACAAACATGGAGAAAGGTTTGCAAAGCCCTGTGGTTTGACCAAGGTTTGACACAGATTTCCCCTAGTGAAGTGTTTTGAAACAGCCGCGTTTCATGAAACACTTCAGTCTGAGTCACGTGACATGCGCGTTTTGAACCATGTTTTGAAGCAGTGTTTTGAAATGCATGCGCCATGAGACTTCGACACGGTGTCAAATCCTGTGATTCAAGACGGCCATCCCTACCGCCCAGAGGCGTGCTGGGACCTCATTTCAGCCCGAGAATTTGAAGAAAACCGGCCCGGAATTATGGCTCCGTAATAGTGCGCTGGTCTGAAGTACAAGAGGTCGCTGGATCAAATACCACACATTGACAATTTTCTAACAATTTCTCTTTTCACATGGGCCACTGCACACACAGTCTGAGCCTGATACAAACCCACAATCAGCACAAGTTATGTAGATACAAACATTTATTTGACCACTTTTCTACCTTTCACTGCCTTTTAGTCTCTTAACTCCCGCAGACACTTGTCTCCGCTGGATTGGACTGCACCAACTTGAACTAAAGCGGAGGGGTGTTCCACTTAAACACCCCTCTGAGTTAGTTCAATATGAAATGGTATCTCCCCGCCGCAAGAATGAAAAGTTCGATGCGAATATTTTTCAGATTTTCATTCATCAGTCATCAGTTATTTTGATAGATTTCCATGACAATTACGCTTGTGTTACTTCATTTATATCTGGAACAGCAGCTCATGCTGCAGCCCAGTTAAAGCCTTTAGGCCTGGAATAGTGAGTTATTATTTCATTATTTTATTCTGATGGCCCGGCCCAGAAGCACCGGAACCGAGCGGCCCACCGGGAAACGTCCCGACTCTCCCTATGGCCAGCATGCCTCTGCTACCGCCACACCTGCGGCTAGCCCTCTGATCATTTGGCATGTGCGAGACACGCCACCCCAGGGCCTCTGTCTGGTTCGACCGATGACAGAAGGTTCCTGCACACTGCGGGTTCGAAACACATGCTTTATACTCAAGAGAAGCGAAGGCTGAAGAGGACAGAAGAGGCCTACACATGCACACACCTGCACTCAAACATGGTAAAGGTATAAACAAACACAAACGTCTCTGGGTGAAAACATGGTTTCATGGATACAAACATGATATTCTGAGGTCATGGTCCAATGGTTGATTTTGCCAATGGTTGGCTTAAAGGAGCTATATCATGCAAAATCGACTTTTTGGAGCTTTTAGCCATGTTGTTATGCTATTTCCTTATCAAAAACACCCCCAGGGTGGTTTTTGGCTTCATTCACGCAGTTCTAAGTAATCCTCCTGAATCCTGCTCTCTGAGCAGCTGCTCCACCCTCTCCTGGTAAACCACTGAGCTGTTCAGTTGTGTCGGAAGTGCTCTACGTCTGTAATGTAATGCCTTACGGCCTGATTTTTTGTCATTTTATTTTTATTGTGTTTCTTATAGTGATTATACAGGTGTTATGTTTCTTACAATATAGATATGTTGTGATGTGAACTTGGGACCCATGCAGCACATACAAAATGTGCAGTGCATGGCTCCCAGTTCACATTTATTTACCGTTCTTACATCTGAATTTCCTGTGAGAAATACTCCACTATCAGCCATATTTTTACAATATTTCATGTTATTTTAAGTTTTATATTTAAAAGTTTGTTATTTGAAATAATGTATCATATAACAGTGTTATATGCCCACAGGTTAAACATAAAAAGAAAAATATGTATAAAGAAATACAAAGGTAAACAAAACAACAACAAAAAATAGGAAAAAAATAAGAAAAAACAATAAGTGATTAAGTGATAAGTGCTCCCCTTACTGGCTGTTAATGGTTTTACATCCTATTTTTTTTGACTGCTTTATCAATTTTTTATTTAGTTTTTTAAATTAAGATATTTCTCCCACATTTCTAGACCAATTGTTTCCTGTCCTCTTATTTTGAAAGTTATTAGTTCCATTTCCTTAATTTTATCAATCAGTTTCCTCCATTTATCTATGGTTGGGCTTATTTTTTGTAGCCAGTTGTTAGTAATTAACTTGAGAGCACTTACCCTTAATATTATAAGACGATATAGATCTTCTATAAACTCTCCCACTGATGTTAAGCCCAACATGATGATAGTTTTATCCATTTTCTTATCCATTTTCAGCACCCTCTGTATTTCGTTCAATATATTTTCCCAGTATACCTTCAAAAGTGGACATGACCAGAAGATATGGAAATAATTTGCTATTTTCTCTCCACAGTCTCTCCAACATTTTGATGTTATAGATTTTTGATATTTAGACTGTTGGATTGGTGTTATGAAATATCTAATTTGGAATTTCCATGCAAATTCTCTCCATATTTGGGAGGCAGTTGTTTTATGTATCGATTTATTAATGTTTTCCCATTCTTCTTGTGAAAGGTCAATTTCCATATCTTCTTCCCACTTTATTTTTTCTTTAACCTCAACACATTCATTAGATTCGAAGATTTTGTATAACATTGCAATTTGGTGTTTTAAGCTTACGCTCTCATAGTTCTTAATCCACCACTGTATAAGAGGGTGAACTTGTGAGCTTTTGTTTTGTGAAAAAAATGTTTCTATATAACTTCTGGTCTGTAGATATCTGAAGAAATTTGAATGTGGAAGCCCACATTTTCCCTGTATCGACTCAAAAGTCATCACCCCTCCCTTATCCAAGAATTGTGCGAATATTTTTAGACCCTTTTGGTACCACATTTTAAATGTGGCATCTGATTTATTTGGGTGAAAATCTGGATCTCCACTTATTTCTCTCAATAACGATATGACATTTCCCAATTTGCAAAATTTACTAATTTTCTTCCAAACTTTTAGCATATTAGATGTTTTAAAGTTAGAGCTTTGTTTGTAAGAGTGAGTAATTTGAGCAATTATCTTTGTCATCGCTTTGTTTCCATTTTGCTTGATATGCCTTATTTTGCCATTGATGTATTATTAAAACTTGGGATGCATAATAATAACTTTGCAGATTGGGTATAGCCATTCCTCCTTTTTGTTTAGCTAGTTTTAATGTTTTAAATTTTATTCTAGCCCTTTTTCTACCCCAAATAAATTTTAGTAGCATTCCATCCCATTTCTTAAATACTGATGGTTCAATATGAAGTGGCAATGCTTTAAAGAGAAAAAGAAATCTTGGGAGAACATTCATTCTGATTGTATTACATTTATCTGATAGGGTCTGTGCTGTCCCATGAGGCTAATCAAACGCACCCACGGCCGGAGGATCCATGGATCCGAGCAGAAGTCTTGTTTTTGAAGACTGAGCTCTTTCTAACCTACTCTGGACACGCCTGTTCTTTTTTCTTACCCAACGATAATGTCACGGATGCGCGTTTGGCTACGAGAGGAACAGGACTATTCAACCTCCCTAAAGAAGAGTGCACTCGCCAGAAGTTGGAATTTCTTTCTAGGATTCAGCGACTTTATCAACCAACCTGATGGATGCTTGGTGAACCTTGGCCAGAATCAAAGTGGATTAACTTTTATAACCAACGCGATCCCATAACCCGATGGGGAGTCCAGACTGAGCGGTGAGTCAATCAAAACGCGTGTTAGCGTGTGTGTTAGCATGTGTGTTAGCCATTTATTTATTTATTTATTTATTTTTATTGCAAGAAGTGCATATTTACAAAAAGGTACAGAGATAAGACATTAAGAAAAGAAAAAGAAAGAGATAACATTATACAACACACATGAGGTGTAACATAGGACAAAAAACAAAAAACAAAACAAAACAAAAACTATATTAAACAGTTAAAATAAATAATAAATACTTGAATACGAGAGAGAGGGGGAAAGCAAAAACAAAGCTAACTACTACTCGTACCATTAGTACCGCCGCTTCTATAACCACCACTACAACCACTACCACCACTAGCACCACCATCCGTACCACAACCATCAACAGCACCACCATTCACACCAGTACCAGCACCCCCATCCGCACCACTACCACTACTACCACAGGTAAGAACAAAAAAACAAACAAAAATTAAAAATGATAAGAGATTTAGAATAAAGTGAGTCCACAGAACAGAAAAGATAACAAATAAAGAAGAATAAATGGGTTTCATTAATTAATGAATATTTTGGTCTTAATTCAGTGTGGTGTTCTTCTCATCCATGGCCAGTTAGTCATGTCAATGAGAGCAATGTCCACACACCGTTCCCCGCAGCCTGCGACACATCCCCGGCCAGCACCCCAGGCCGCACACTGCTAGCACCCCACCAATCCTAATTCTTGTTTTGTCCCTTTAATTCCCAGTATGTCCCTAAATAGGATGAGGTGCATTAAAAATGAGCATCAAACTCGCCCTATTCTTTGTGTTTTGTCCCTTAACAGTATTTCCCAATATGTCCCTAAGTAAAGTGAGGTGCATTAAAAGAAGCATTGAGCTTGCCCTATTTTTATATATTTTTTCCTACTTTGTGAGCCTAACCTTATATGATGCATTAAAAACAGTGGCAGGGTGTCTAGGCGAGCTACCCCATAGGGCCAGCCGGGGAAGAGGCACAACAGCAGGGGCTGGAGGCATCCCAACACCCGTCATAAACCAAAGCAGGCCATAGATGATCAGATTCATGGTTCGGAGAAGAAAAATAAATAAATTATTAAGATGGTGAAAGTGAAGAGAGAGAGAGAGAGAGAGAGAGAACTAAGAACTCTGTTGGTGGTTGTAACGGAGGCAAGCTGAATCTTTGACACGATGGGAGTGATATAAACATATAGCTAGAGTGGAATAAGACAATCATAGATATACAGTACTTACGATGACAACAACAATAATAGAGATGACAATAACAACAACTAGGATAATACTAACAGTGATAAACATAATAATATGTGTTAGCCATTTATGAAACTGTTGCACATGTCAACTCCTTATAACTGCATTATGTGAAGTAACTTCACTTTTTGCAGCGATATTTATATTTATAATACTGCAAATGTGGAATGAGCAGAGAGGGGCGGAGTTAACTGAAAAGAAGTGTCTTGTCTTCCGGGTAGGGAAAATACCCCCAAAATACTTATATTTCTCTCAAAAATAAGTACTCCATAGTGATAGAGGTACAATATATCATATAAATGCCTATACTTTACTTTGGAATGGCTAAAATAGCATGATACAGATCCTTTAAATGCACAGGTTTCTCCAAAATGGCTCTCCAGTGCAAACTGCAGAAGTACCTTTTCAAACAAATGGTCATTCTGAACTAAATGTCACAAACCCAAAGGGTTACAAGGTTTAAAACTGAACTGTGTCTACCTTTCTAAAATGGTGTAGTAAAAAGTGCTAGAGGGCTCATGGGACTATGGGCAACAACAGCCTACTGCTAAACTACAAAGTGGCTTAAATGCTACAGAGTTTGCCTTTGGGAACGGATGTATCTAACCATAACCTGGATATGAGCCTCCCACAGGTACTGGTTTGGTCCATTCATGTTTGGATTTTAACGAGGGAGGAATATTTTTGAAAGTGTTGGGGTTTTTGGCCCAGATTGTGTGCTGTACAGTTCTGTTCAAACTGTGAAATGCAATGGTTGTAACCCTAATCCTGGTCTTTTTCTTGCTGAAATGTATCTCTTAACCACAAGCCAATCTAACCCTCCACAGGTTACACTGGCTTTACGATAACATTGTATTCATATTGTTGTGCCAACGGTGGTACTACAGATACTAACCCTGTTCAGCAGTTAGGTTCAGAATGTTTCACAGGACACAAGGCGACCTCCTGATCCCCCTCTTTGATGGTGACTGGTCCCTAACATTTCTGTGTGAGCATGTTACTAACCTCACAACCGCGGGTGTAATCCAGCCACAAGGGGGTGCCTGTGTGCCCCCTTGTGCCAGTCCCCAGCCTGGATAAATGGAGAGGGTTGCTGTGGCGTAAAAACCTGCTTTTTCACTCTCTGTTTGTGACTTCAGACTTTAGCTACTTTGTTTGGCTACTGTCTGGCAAATGCATCTCAACTGTTGTGTGTTTGGCTACTTTCCGAAATGCACTGCTGATGGAAACAGAGCACATACATTAAGATTTGTAGGTTTTGTGATGGACATTATGTGCTTAGTCTTAACATTGCTTCTCCAACTTTTTGTGGTTCATTTATATCTGGACTAATTGATGAACGATATGAACGGGTTCGCGGAGGTGAAGTATTTTTTATTCCTCTTTATTCCTCTCCTCCTCCTCAGTCCGCCCCGGTCATCTCCAGCACTGCTGCTGCAGCCAAAGTGAGCATAAAGGTGCGTACAGACCAAACGCGACCACACCACCAACTTCCATGTTAACCCTATGTAGACGTGCTTCGACGCGCTTCGAAATGTAAGCAAAGCCGTCCGCGTGTATGAAGCGTAGCAAATGCGGCCTGCGGGGAAACGGTTTCAGAGCGCGGCTCTGGGGAAACGGCGCCAGCACTGTCCCGGGCCATAGGAGAGAAAAAGGCGCGCGGGGTCCGTGAGTGACGAGGCGGCTACAGGAGCCCCGTCACTCACATCTTCCACCTGTTCACTCAGCTCCACTCTGCTCTGCAGCGACATCACCGCACACTGTCTCCTCCTCAGTCCGCCCCGGTCATCTCCACCCCCCACGAGAGCTCAAAGTGAGCATAAGGCAACAAGTTGAGAAATAAAAGGTCTAATGAAATAATAAACACGGTTACAGAGGAGATCATGTTGAAGCAAACACCTCTTTCAATTGTGTTGTTTTCTCCCCTCATGCACGAGGGAGAGAGAGGGAAGAGGAAAAGTTACATGAATGAAGCAACAGAAGCTTAATCAGGCCGTGTGATTGTTTTTTTGTGATAACAAACTCCATAGAGGGAAATATCGATGTTATATTGTGTGAAATAGAAAATACCCTCTGAATTGACTTTATTTGAAAAAAACAAAACATCAAAGAGCCATAAGTCCCATCACTAGCGCCAATATGATATATATGAGATTTTTTTTTTTTTTTAATATAGTCGGTGCGCAGGGAACAGTGCCCCATACCATCTAGGCCATTTCCCCATAGCATGTGTGTGTGTGTGTGTGTGTGTGGGGGGGGGACAAGTTCAAGTATCATCGCGGTTTGCGCTCGGCCTGAGTTGTATGACACGCCTCCTAATTATGACGCTTGAACGCACCTTTATGATTTTCATTCAAAATACATCCCAATCGTCCATTGCCAGTGAGTGATGTGTACGTGTGCAAGACTTGATATTTTCCTGCACTATTTTATGGCCAGAATAAGAGAAGATCAGAGATTTTACATGTAGCGTCATTAAGTAAAATGAGTTTCTTTCACCCAAAGAGGGCAGAGACTCGCCGAAACTGCCCTGATGTTACTCCCATCAACAGCAGCTTCGGGCACACGTCGGGCACACGTCAGGCACTGCAAGGCAGCGAAGAGTCAGACACGAAGGAAGCACCATTTGTCACTGTACTTGTGCTGTCCTTTATTATGTACAATTAATGAAAATGCTTAATCAACATAGGTAATATAAAAAGGCACATGGAGCAGCACATACTCATACAAAGATAAACCACACATGCTGAAGTACTGTAACAAAGTGCTGTTATTCAATAAAACCACCAGAGGGCAGACTTTACCTGTCTACCACTTATTCCTACTACCACTACTTCTCATATTCAATTCATTGTTTTCAATTCAAGGTCCTTTGTGTAGCACTTAAAAAAACATTTCAGTGCAATCATGTATAATTCAAAGAAAAAAGAAACAAACCAAAAGACATTTAAAATTAAACCCTGATGAATAATAAGTTAAAACCATTGCTGTTTTTGCTCCGTAGATGGCCCACATACGTACAGATTTTTTATTGTATTTTATTGTATTATTGTATTTTTTATTGTATTTATTGTATTTTTCCCCTGTTTAATTGTTTTTATTGTTTTTATGTACAGTCAAACGTTTGGAAACGTTTGACTGTACATAAACTGTACACGTTTTTTAAATGTATTGGTTATTTCAACACTATTTACAGTGTCTTGCGAAAGTACTAATACATCTTGAACTTCTGCACATTTTGTCATGTTTACAACCCTAAACTTAAAGATTTTATTTTACAACCATTGCATTTCACAGTTTGAACAGAATACATGATTCTGTTATTTTTCCAAAAAAAGAAAAGTGAAAAGTGGGGCGTGCATAAGTATTCATACAGCATGACTTAATACTTTGTGGAACCCCCTTTTGCTGCAATAACAGCAGCAAGTCTTCTGGGGTATGACTACAAGGTTTGCACATCTAGAGACTGACATTTTAGCCCATTCCTCTTTACAAAACAACTCAAGCTCTGTCAATTAGAAGGAGAGCGTTTGTGAACAGCAGTTTTCAGGTCTTTCCACAGATTTTCAATAGGATTTAGGTCAGGACTTTGACTGGGCCATTCTAACACATTAATATGTTTGTTTTTAAACCATTCCATTGTAGATTTAGCTTTGTGTTTAGGGTCATTGTCCTGCTGGAAGGTGAATCTCCGCCCAGCCTCAATTCTCTTGCTGACTCCAGCAGGTTTTCCTCCAAAATGTCTCTGTATTTGGCTCCATCCATCTTCCCAACTATTCTTACAATCTTCCCAGTCCCCGCTGAGGAAAAGCACACATGTGGCGTCTATTTAATGGTTAGGGCAAGGTGTGAACATTCTGCAGTCATTAGGAATGTTATAAAGGCAATTTAATTTAATGGTTGGACAGTGCATGTTAATGAACATGCATGGGTCTCAGGCATGTAAACAAGCCACACCAGATTGTAGCCTTGGGCTAATTTGCATCCGTTGTCCCCAATGGGCACTCTCAAACACACTCTCATTCTTCCTGGCCTATTGTACATGTTTTTAGTGGTAGGGAAAACCGGAGTACCTGGAGGAAACCTACGCAGACACGGGGAGAACATGCAAACTCCACACAGAAAGGCCCCGTCCAGGTGGGAATCGAACCCAGACCTTCTAGCTGTGAAGCACGAGCGCTAACCGCTGTGCTACCGTGCCGCATGCCGAAAGATGCTGTATGAATACTTATGCATGCCCCACTTTTCACTTTTCTATTTTTTGTAAAATAACAGAATCATGTATCATTTTGCTTTCACTTCACAGTTGTCTGTTACTTGAGTGTGAACTTTCAGTAAAAAATTCAAAATAAATCTTTACGTTTATGGTTGTAAACATGACACAATGTGCAAAAGTTCAAGGTGTATTAGTACTTTCGCAAGGCACTGTACATGGTAGAGTCTCACTGAAGGCATACTCATATGTAATTACAGTGGGACCCAGATGTTTTCATACACTTTATAAAAGACACACTTGAATTTTTTTTAATTCTCACTGTCTGACATGAAACTAGAATTAACTTTTACCTTTGTTTTATGTCAATTAGAATTTAAAAAAATAATTTATATTTGGTAAATGCCAGAAGAATGAGAGATAGAAGTTTTGACACGTTTTATATTTCCTTTATACCCAAAACCCAAAGTTTATATACATTTCATTAATATTTGGTAGCATTGCCTTTCAACTGTATGACTTGTTTCAAACATTTTGGATTTCCTTCCACAAGCTTCTCACAATAGTTGGCAGGAGTTGTGGTCCATTCGTCCAAACAGAACTGGTGTAACTGAGACACATTTGTAGGCCACTTTGCATGCCTATGTGTAACCCCCGTTACAAATAAACACTGGTGTAACTGGACAAAACCTGACAATAAATAACCTTATAAATATTCATAAATAACCTAATTAAATATTCGCTTAAAACAGTTAAAAACTACGTGACATTAAATATATAATTAGTGGGATTTACAATGTTATTATAAAAAGTTACATTGTAAACCGTTATCAATATAACCGTATTCAAGACGCTCTCAGCGTATGCCCCTCCCCCACCTGGCGAGGCTCAGTCAGCGGCAGGAGTCTGAAAAGAGCGCACGGGCGATAGAGCAGTGCAGCCGTTACGAACAAAACTGACCCAAACTACACCGAAAAGTGATCTTACACACCGTTTGCCTTGCCGGGTTGAGGGAAGAGTGTGTCTACGAGACGTGAAACCTTTGGAGTAGTCTCGGTGAGTTATTTATTTGGAAAGTTTTGTTTGTTGCTCAGCATTTGAAGCTGAAGTTGACGCAAACTTATTTATTGTACAGTGTTTGTCGCCTGCGGTTAAACGAGGCCGATGCTTTTGCTTGAGACGGCAGAGAGCAAAGAAACGGTAACAATATATTTGCTCTTTTATTTTTATTTCTCTTGTCCAGCATTTGGTGCTGAAGTTAATATAAATGTATTCTTTTACGCAGCGTTTGTCGCTGCGGTTAAACGAGGCAGTTACGCTTTTGCCCGAGACGGCAGGGACCAGATAACGGTAACTTAACGTTTTCTGCATTTCTACTTTTATTTCTGTTGGTCACAATGTTGATTATTTTTACGGTGGTTTGTTCATTTTATGTGAAAGAAGCTTTATTTCCCAGTAACAGTAAGCGGCTCAGCTAAAACAAATGGTCGCCTCTCTTTTTTTGTTTCTCTCTCAAGTTACGTGCCTCCGCAGCCTTGTAAGCGGCTGGATTTGTGTTTTTACTTGAATGTAATTTTATTTAATGCTAATTGCGATCCTTGTTGGCCTGCTCCACAGGCCAGGTTTTATCCCCACCCGAGAACACCTCAGTTCTTGGGCTTGGATCGAGTTCTTGGACCCAGGATCGAGTCGAGACCAAGGCGAGCCACCCAACGGAACATTCTCAGGATCAACGGCAGCGTCTCGCGAGGCGCGCGTGGTCCGCATTCCACCAAAGAACCTCACTGACTCCCAGACCAAGGTTTGAGGAGCGTTTGTGGAGTTTTTCCAACGGATTTGAGCGCACGTTAAAGGGCGCCTACATTGAACTCAGAACATATCCACAATTTAAGTTTTGCTAAGTTTTTGGACAATTAGAAGCCATTTTCTTTTTGTTATTGCTTTGCAAGCCAAATTGTTTACTGGATCCTTTTGATAATTGTTTTATTTATGTATTTAAAGGGTACCTATGGTGTCATTTTTAAAGTGACAAAACGTGTTTGAAAATTGAAAAGAGTGAATAATATAAACCTGAAACCAAGATTAAACTTAAATTAAAGTAATTTAAGAATAGGTTTAAATTAAAAACACTCAAAGTAACTAAATGACCGGTCATAAAACAAAACTTGTTGAAATAAGTGAAACAAGTAAACATACCTTTTATTGAACTCATCTCAAAAGTTAAACAATATAAAGGTGTAACGGGTAACTAACAGAAGTGCCAGTATTAATGTTTGATGTTTGTCTGTCCTTTTATTATCTATGTTAAGTAAATTGCCGGCTTTTCCATTTAAACTTATTGACTTTGGCTCTCATTTTGAATTACACACCACTCCTTTCGAATCTAGAACTGGTCCATACCCTACAGTCCTCTGCCTAACAGCGTAGGTGTTACATATGCCTTTTCAGATCTGCACATACATTTTCAACTGGATTGAGATGAGGACTTTATGATGACCACTTCAAAACATTGACTTTGTTATCCTTAAGCCACTTAAGGATCAGGACTAACTTAAGACTTCAACGTGCAATAGTACAATGACAAATAAAGTACTTACTTATTTGAGCAATAAACAGAGGCGAGAAGTACTCAGTTACATTAACTCAAGTACATGTACTTCTACTTGAGTAATATTATAATGAAGTATCTGTACTGTAAATCTTCAATGAAGGTGCTTGAGTCATCTTCTGTAGTCAGTAGTTGAAGTCTCGAACGTTTCACCTCTCCTCCAAAAGGCTTCCTCAGCGGACTAAAGTTCCGCTCAGCCCGCAGCTTAATTTCACACAAGTGGCTCAGATGGACCAACACAGAAGGTCCAAAGAGAGACAGAAAGTTAAGTTTCCAAAACTCTTAGGTCAAAACCAGTCAAGATACAGCAGGCAGTGGCGTGGGAATGAGGAAGTAGATAAAATCCTTAAACTACAGCCAATTGGGTTAAAAACCTCTCTGACAGAGAACTCTCCCAGGCGGAGAAGAGCGTGCTGAAGGGGAGCTGAACTTCTCCATTACACCCAAATCCATTCCTACAGTGGACGTCATCACAGCAGCAGAATCAGCCATCAGGAACAACAGGATGACTGAGTCTGAAGCAGGGGACCTTCGACTGAAAATCTCAGCAGCCCTCAAGAGCTCCTTCCTCCAACATCTCTGGAGAGGAAAGAAGAGCTTTGGTAGCCTTGAAGAAGGACGAGAGCATCACCATCCTTCCAGCGGATAAAGGTATCTACCTTTATGGTAGATACCTTTATCTACCATAAAGGTAGATAAAGGTACCTTTATGATACCTTTATGACCACTGTACATCTGAGATGTACAGTGGTCCTCAACACAGCTGACTACGAGACCAAAGTCAAGCACCTGCTCTGTGATGAAAACACTTAAAGGTCCTATATCATGCAAAATCCACTTTTTGAGCTTTTAGCCATGTTGTTATGCTATTTCCTTATCAAAAACACCCCCAGAGCGGTTTTTGGCTTCATTCACGCAGTTCTAAGTAATCCTCCTGAATCCTGCTCTCTGAGCAGCTGCTCCACCCTCTCCTGGTAAACGACTGAGCTGTTCAGTTGTGTCGTCACAGCGGAACGGAAGTGCTCTACGTCTGTAATGTAATGCCTTGCGGCCTGATTTTTATTTATAAAACGGCTTTATTTATTTATTTTATTTATTTTTTTTAAAACAGCAACCCTCCGAAGCGTCTGTGCTGTCCCACGACGCTAATCAAGCGCACCCACGGCTGGAGGAGCCATGGATCCGAGCATAAGTGTTGTTTTTGAAGACTGAGCTCTTTCTAACCTACTCTGGACACGCCTGTTCTTTTTTCTTACCGATAATGCCACGGATGCGCGTTTGGCTACGAGAGGAACAGGGCTATTCAACCTTCCTAAAGAAGAGTGCACTCGCCAGAAGTTGGAATTTCTTTCCGGGATTAAGCTAGCTACTATATCAACCAACCTGATGGATGCTTGGTGAACCTTGGCCAGAATCAAAGTGGATTAACTTTTATAACCAACGCGATCTCATGGAGTCCAAACTGAGCGGTGAGTCAATCAAAACGCATGTTAGCGTGTGTGTTAGCATGTGTGTTAGCCATTTATGAAACTGCTTTGCACATGTCAACTCCTTATAACTGCATTATGTGAAGTAACTTCACTTTTTGCAGCGATATTTATATTTATAATACTGCAAATGTGGAATGAGCAGAGAGAGGGCGGAGTTAACTGAATCGAAGCGTCTTATCTTCCGGGTAGGGAAAATACCCCCCAAAAATACTTATATTTCTCTCAAAAATGAGTACTCCATAGTGATAGAGGTACAATATATCATATATATGCCTATACTTTACTTTGGAATGGCTAAAATAGCATGATACAGATCCTTTAAGAGCGACTGAGAAGAGACCCCACCAGCGGGTACAGGAAGAAAATTATAGAGCATCTTCAGAAACTAGAAAAGGGAGAAATGGCCCACAAATTTCTACAAATCTACAAATTTCTTCTTCTGAGACACTGAAGAGGCACCAAGAGCCCCCACAGCTGCAGCACAGTGGAGGCGTCACAAGAGGATCTACAGGAAACAAGTAAGGAACAAACGAGGAGATGGTGAAAGACTGTTGTGGAGCGGAGGGAGCTGCAGGAGGAAGAGGAAGGAGGAGGAGCTGACCAGTGCAGGACACCACGCTCTGAAACAGGGACAAACCCAGGAGGCGGTGCACCGTTTCAGAGGATCAGAGGAGACCGCGAGCGAGGGCAACCAGCCAGGTTTCTTCCGAGTGCTACAGTTCCCCCGACCTCCAAGGTCATGCGGGTCAGGTTGACACACAGTGGCAGCTCAGGACTAACACCTGAGCAACACTATTTCGTTGTACGCTTGTACAATGACAATAAAGCACTTACTTACTTACTTACTATTACAAGCTTTACCCGGGAGAGGCTATTCCGTCTATTTATGGTCTGCCAAAAATACACAAGGAAGGTTTTCCTCTCAAACCCATTGTGAGTGGCATTAACTCCATCACCTATAATCTGGCGATACACAAAGGGGTTTGTGGAGAAGATCAAACACCTGCAGCTGGAAACAGATGAAACCATGGTGTCTTACGATGTGACAGCACTGTTTACATCTGTCCCAACCTCAGCAGCAGTCATAGCGGTGAGGAAGAGATTG
This sequence comes from Neogobius melanostomus, assembly GCA_007210695.1. Lineage (NCBI taxonomy): Eukaryota > Metazoa > Chordata > Actinopteri > Gobiiformes > Gobiidae > Neogobius > Neogobius melanostomus. The sequence continues at coordinate 92,811 of VHKM01001128.1, read as the reverse complement.
ACTGAGGATATTTCCAGTTCAGGGGTAACTTCTACAGACAGATTCACGGCTGTGCAATGGGCTCTCCAGTTTCACCCATAGTGGCTAACCTCTACATGGACGAAATGGAGAGAAATACCTTGGTCTCATACCCAGGAAACAAACAATGTCACTGGCTTAGATATGTAGATGACATCAAATTTACTCGGGAGGACGCTAAGGAGAACCAACTTGCCTTTTTAGATTGTAAAGTTATCATGGGGGAAAACGGACAACTTCAGACAGAGGTTTACAGGAAGGCAACTCATACTGACCAGTATTTGATGTTTGACTCAAACCATCCACTCTAGCACAAACTAGGGGTCATTAGGACCCTCAGACATAGAGCTAAAGAGGTGCCTACCAGTGCAGAAGGAAAGACCAAAGAGGAACAACACATCCAGAGAGCTCTCTCAGACTGTGGCTATCCTAACTGGTCTTTCACTAAAGCACAAAGGGCAAGAAGACCCAAAGAACAGACAGACTACAGAGCCCAGAAGAAAGGGAGTGGCAGTGCCGTATGTAGCCGGGGTCTCAGATGAACTTCAGAGAATCTTTAGACAGCACAGGATTCCAGTGTACCACAAACTCTGAGCCACAAACAAAGCAATTTGGTTTATTCTATTCGATGAAAGAAGAAGAATGCAAAGAACATCATATTGGAGAAACCAAACAAGTTTTATAGTACAGAAGAGACTTTATCAACACCGAAGAGAAAGCACAAGCGGCCCTTAGTTGGCGGTGCACCTCCACCTCAAAGCCTCCAACCACTCCTTTGAGGACGTGGAGGTCAACATTTTAGCTAAAGAAGAACATTAGTTTGAAAGACGAGTAAAAGAAGCTATTTTTGTCAAGAAAGAAAATCCCTCTATGAACCAGAATGGTGATTTAATCTTTCTTCACTTTACTCCAATCTCCTTTGGCAACAGCCGACAGGGCACGGCCAGTCCAAGGAGATGGCACCTCAGCTAACAAAAGAACAATAGGCAGGTAATTAGCAGTGATCAGCCATGAATAGGACAGATAATGGGCAGTGATCATCTATGAATAGGACAGGACTGACCGATACTGGGGTGAGCAGGTCGTTACAGACGCTCTACTTCAAAGGTGTTTACCCACAGGTGAGAGTAGCTGTGAATAGAGGGGAGGAGCTGGGCCAACCCCAACTCCTCCCCATGGTCTTTATCTAAGCTGCGGGGTGAGCGGGACTTTAGTCCACTGACAAAGCCTTTTGGATGAGAGGCGAAACGTTCGAGACTTCAACTACTGAGTACAGAAGATGACTCAAGTACCTTCACTGAAGATGGACAACTGTCTGACTGAGAGCTTACACAGACATGTACTGTAAATGTTTAAGTGACACATAAAACAGATGTCTATTTTTCAAGCATTTTCTTTGGAAATACAGCATTTTTACGTCAGACCTTTCCACTGTTAATCTAGAAATTATTTGGGAGACTACTTTTTACTTCTTGAGTAAAATTGTTTCAAAGTAAATAGTAAAAGTTACTCTCACTTGAGTAAATATTTAAACTCACCTCTGGTAGTAACCTGCTATTACGTAATAATATATGTAATAATAATAATGTAATGTAATATGTTATTACTTTATTGGCCTGACAGATGAAAATCGTGTCAATTTGTTTTCAGAAACAAAAGCTGTTTTATTTGGGCAGCACAGAGCTTAGTGCTTGTGCTTCACATGTAGAAGGCGTTTGCATGTTTTCCCCTTGTCTGTGTAGGTTTCCCCTACCACTAAAAACATGTACAATAGGTGAATCCTCAAGCTAGGTGATTCTGACCATCGGCCTGGCTCTACATCTGGGGATGGGTCTAAGACGCTGCACTGCGGTCGCCTGCTGCTCCTGACGGGTCATCCGCTGCTCCTGACAGCTCGCCCGCTGCTCCTGACGGTTCGCCTCAGCACCATCGAAGGATGGGTCAAATGCAGAGGACAATAAAGTTCACCTTAACATTATTATTCACTCTGCATTTTCCTACACGGGTACTATGGGCATTCATTTAAGTTTGAAATTATTCTTTGATCCCTAAACAAGTGCTGAAGGACACAGAATGCAGCTGTTATTATGTATTTCAGTTATTGTTATCATTTATAATGCCCCCTGGAGGTGTGTTAAAATACTTGGGCACCTGTGGGAGCAGGGTTTCTCTCACTTGAATTTTGATCGTTGGCTACAGTTGGTCGGCAACAGCTGATGTATCCAGGCCTCTAACGCTGTTTTATATAATGACCCATCTGTCACAGTGCGAAGGAAGCAATACGATCAACTGTTATTATTTATTTCAAACATTACCACAGCCCCCGGACATGACGACATCGCGATCGCTCCAATTGAGTCTACCAACAGTTTGGCCGTGGGGAACGCTGCAGCATGTTGTCCTGTTTACAGCAGTGGATGACTGATCATTAAATTATATAGATACATGTGCTCAATACTGCTGCTTTAAGAAAGTGGAAGTGTGTGTTATCTGCGTGGTTTACTACACAGACTGACAGATGGATGCAATAGCATTCATTCTCCTATCATAAGGCACACGCAGCATGGGCATTTATCAAGTTTGAAAAAGAAAATGTTATCGACCTCCATTTGTCCTAATAAAAGTCATTATTACAATGTTACAGCAACAGGCCAACTCTCTCTGGTTGTTTCTCAATTGTGAGGATCCTCAGCGTCTCGACCACTTCAAACTGAATCAGCATCATCACAGCGTCGTCAAGTGGTGCCGCAGCTCAACTCCTCTGTTTGGTGCAATTACTGTACATAGGATGCACCTGTGGATCCTTTACTGCCTCAGGAGCATAAAATCTCCCACAATGCACCGCAATCAAACTCACAAAGCAAAACAAAAACATGTGCAAAGGAACCAGCAGAGGAGCAGTGCCAATTCAAACATGAGTAACAACCAAACAAATCACAAGTGTTCATTTGGCATCATGTTTTAATTAATCTTCAGTCTTCGTGCTATGATGAAAATGTATATTAATAGTACGGATTTTGTCAAATCTAATGTTCTAAAGTTGATTTATTGTACATTTTTCAGTTATATAGTGATAATGAATGTGATTCTGTCAAATCAGATCCTCATGCAGCTTCTCCCGCAGCACAAGGGACCAGACCTGTTACTTAGGCAGTGAATATAAATCAAACTTTAACACTGAAAGTTCACAGTCCCTTCATTTTCATTTAGTCCTTTTTGGTCGACACAAACATCTGGACATTTAAGTCATAGTTTTAGTGTCATTAACTACTTCTAATTTACTATTAGACTAATTTTACTAAAATTATTACTTTGACAAAAATGATGAGGAAATACTTTAATCAACGAAAGTAACTCTGCTGAACACTACCCCTGGCATATCAATCACTCCACCTAAAACTATTCAACAACATTCAACCATCAGCACCAGCACAGTTCATCACAGAGCAATAAGCATTAACCAAAGAATGTGATGTGACCACTCAGAGGTCACGGGTCCAAACATCCAAACATTAAATCCACATATGTCCATATCAATACGGCACACTCATGAATCAAATATGAGATTGTGCGATAGATATGCAGATATACAAAGAAGCACATACATAGGGATATTCCACTAAGGCTCTGTACATAATTTACATTGAACTGTTGTCTCTTGTCGCAGGGAGCAAGTCACAGATAAAAAAGAACATGGAAGAATGAAAACAACGCGAAGAAATAAGGTTGGGTGGCCTCTCTGATCAGCTGAAAGTCTGATTTGGTGTCCTCCCCAGCAAAGTAACATGCCAACACTGGCACGTTCGATTCCATTGGCAGTAGGACTGAGTCACTTACAAGGATAGAGAGGCAGCTAGTTGTCAAGTATCGGTAGGCCCTATGTGACTTACAGTGGGGATAAAGTGTATTTAGTCAGCCAACAATTGTGCAAGTTCTCCCACTTAAAAAGATGAGGCCTGTAATTTTCATCATAGGTAAACCTCAACTATGAGAGACAAAATCAGAAAAAAAATCCAGAAAAAAAAATAAATGAAAAAATGAATTTATTTTCAAATTATGGTGGAAAATAAGTATTTGGTAAATAACAAAAGTTCATCTCAATACTTTGTTATACACTTATTTAATCCTGGTTTATTCCTTATTTAGTCCTGGTTTATTCCTTATTTAGTCCTGGTTTATTCCTTATTTAGTCCTGGTTTATTCCTTATTTAGTCCTGGTTTATTCCTTATTTAGTCCTGGTTTAGCACTTATTTAGTCCTGGTTTATTCCTTATTTAGTCCTGGTTTATTCCTTATTTAGTCCTGGTTTATTCCTTATTTAGTCCTGGTTTAGCACTTATTTAGTCCTGGTTTATTCCTTATTTAGTCCTGGTTTAGCACTTATTTATTCCTTGTGTGCTGGTATTTGCCGAGTTCTTGGCCCGCTCTGTTCTGAGCAGCAGTTGCCATGACAACGCTGCCTTCTGTTATCCTCTGCACTCTGATTGGCCATCTCTCCAGTCCATCTGTCATGTCTGCTCCGTGATTGGCTGAGCAGGGGCGGAGTGGGCGGGATATGCAGTTCATATCTGCCACAGTTTGTTCCTCTTCGCCTCAGTCAGTTCAGAGACATTGGCAGCATCTTCCTCCAAAACCCCCAAACCAACGACGAGATCCAAGACCAGGACCCAACCAGCACCGGACCAGGACCGAGCCGAGACCCGACCCCCAGCCCCTGACCCCAGCAGCTGGCGCCATGGCAACGGTCATCTGCACACGCTTCACCGAAGAGTACCAGCTTTATGAGGAGCTCGGCAAGTGAGTGTCCCACAGCCCTGACAGAAATGCCTACACCTACACTGGGGAGGAGAGGGGAGAGGGAGGAGAGGGGGAGAGGAGGAGAGAGGGGGAGAGGAGAGAGGGGGAGAGGAGAGAGGGGGCGAGAAGAGGTGCGGGGGGAAGAGGAGAGAGGGGCGAGAAGAGGAGCGGGGGAAGAGGGAGAGAAGAGGAAAGGGGGAGAGGAGGACAGAAAGGGAATCAGGTAGGAGGAGAAGGGGGAAAGAGGAGAGATGAGGAGAAGGGGAGAAGAGAAGGGGGAAAGAGGGAGAGAACATAAGAGAGGGGGAGAAAAGATGAGAAAGGGGGACAGGAGAGGAGCAGGGGAGAGAAGAGGAGAAGCGGGAGTGAGAGGAGAGAGCTAGAGAGGATGACAGAGGGGGAATCAGGTAGGAGGAGTAGGAGGAATGAGATGATGCTGAACTGTGGAGGCGGATGGAGTAATTGTGAATCCCATCAGAAAGAGATTCCTTGGTGTAGGAGAGAGAGAGAAAGAAAGAGAGAGAGTGAAAAAGAGGGAGTAAGAGATAGAGAGGGGGCATTTAAGGACAGAGGAGACACGGGACCTGCAGAAGTCAGCAAAAGTCACACACTTAAAATCTAAAAGAGGAGAGGACTCTGTGTTTTCTGCAATGATTTCTCAGTTTGTTACTGATCATGAAAATGCTAATGAATGTACTGATTGTTAAGTGCTCTGTGCAGACCTGTTTAGTCCTGTTTGGCGCAGTTTGGTCCTTGTTTGGTCTTGTTTGGTCCTTGTTTGGTCTTGTTTAGAGTGCTGGGCAGCCATGGTTTAACAGGATACAATTCATCACAAAGCTGGAGGTCAAGGCCCACTGACTTTGTGTCCTCGGGCAAGACACGTGAGCTTCCTGTCTGTGTGAATGCTGTTCCCCATGAAAAATACCAAGTCAGGAGTGACAAAGCTGTTTGACGGCAGGATCTGAAACAGAAATGTCCACATGTGATAACTGTTATGGAATAATGTTATCAGTGATAATTTACTAAACTATTTCATTCAAATGAAAAAAAAAAAAATAGATTTTTTAATATCAAGCTTTTTCATCAAATTGTGTGAAAGAGGACTTAAATAAATAAAATATTAGGACCAAAGCATGGCTAAAATAGAAGTAATTAGAAAATAGTAAGTGCATTTTTGTTTTAGGATGTGTTTGCAACAAAAAGCGTCAATCATTCAGATGAACGCTTTTGTGTATTTTTAATACAGAATATGCTATTCACATATGCTATTATGGTGACACCCATAACAGTGCATCAAAAGAGTTTGACCATTTTCTGATCAAGCTGGCAGACCATTTTGTCTAAAACTTTGCACTCACGTGACATCACACATTTCTAAAGAGCCGATAGTGGTGGTGGTGGGCTGTTACTAATCCTATGGTAAAACTTCCCTTTTTCTCCAAAAGAATCATATCTGAGATTATGACATCAGCAAATTCTAGAACCTGAACACAAGCGCTTGTTGAGTCGAGCCAGAAACACTTTGAATCAAGACCTCCAGGTCAAAATCCGGAATGGGCTCAGAATATTTTCTATTCCTTTTTTAAAAGTTTCTTAGGCACAGGGGAAAGATGTGGACATGTAGAGCAGAGTTTTTCAAGTAATCACCTGTACTGGGTTCTGTAGGTTCTGTATGTTTCGTCTGCATGGCGAGCCAATAGTCTTGTGGATAAGGCTGCTGCAACACTGTTCTGTTCTCAGCGTTGTGGACTCTGTCAGTATGTTGAATGTCTCTCCTCACTCTTCACCCCCTGTCCTACCTAAAGAAATCTACGAGCCAGCCTTATAATTTCAGCGCTTAACATGGCAAAAGAGTACAGATGACGACTTGCTAAACTTGTCTCTACAATGGAAAAATGAATGCCTTGACAAGCATGAACTCATTTGGTAAACCCGGAAAAAAAAGATCTCATTGCACTAGAAATTAAATTCAATAAAAATGTCATTGAATTCTAGATTACATTTACTCATTTACTCTTTAGTCTTACATTTTTTTCAATCTGTAAACAGATTGAAATAACATCCAGTCATGGGCTTTGGGCTATTTTCTGGTTTTGGTTGGTCTTTGTGGCAACCGCCTTGGAGACAAAGGGACACTGAGTTCTCTGCAGAGGTGTTAAAATTTGATCAACTGCTGACAGACTTCACAATTTGCTAATTGCAATTTTGACTCAATTGCGGCCCTCACAGATGACGTAGAGATATTTCAAATAGAACGCGAGGAAGTAGCTGAGTGTAGGAGGGATGGAAGGCTGTGGTGTTGAGAAAGTGCCTTATGTAAAACAGAGAAAGCACAAGTGGGTGGGAGGAAGTAACGAAGGACACACTACTGTGCGCTTCAACTGGACGCACATCGGGTTAGCTTTAAAGGGATACTGTCGCTGCAAGTAATGTGACACATCCTACACTTGTCAGGAGCAGTGGACAGACCTGAACAAGCTGAGGGATAAACCAAGGTTTTAGTCTGGGAGGGAAATCAGGGCAGAAAGCATTATCTGGGATCTTCTTAATGTGAGGCCTTGAATTCACTCAAAATGAACTATGGCTGAAGTATGTGAAGTGCAGACTTATGCTGTGTTCAGACCAAACGCCTCCAAAGCCTCCAAAGTGTCAGGTTTACATTGAAAATACATGGGGCCTCGGGGAGCGTTGAGAGATCCCGCAGTGCATCCCGTGCCTCCAGTGCAGTGCGTTTTGGAGCTTTTTGCGCCGCGGAAGCGGAAGCGTTTGACGTGCCTCCCGTGCCTCCAGCGCGGCCGACGCTAGAGTTGGAAATGTTGAACTTTTTGGAGAAATTCGCGAGCGTCGACCAATCAGGAGCTTTCTCCAACAGTGACGTACGTTGTAGCTGAGCGGCCACCGGGGCAGAAGCTACGCCACGGCCCACAGATGTTAACAAGTCATGGAGGATTAGCTTCATTGTGAACCAGGGCTACAGCAGATCTGGGACTTTTACAAAGACACGCATCAGTGTTTCATTTACCTAAACACCCAGGATTAAAAGCGGCGACGAGAAAACTTATTTGAGTGGCTGGATCTGCGCTGGGAATGTTTTTGAGCCTTGATGATGCACAGAGCATTCCCAAAGTTGCTACAAGCCAATTGATGTGAAAACTAGAAATATGCACGACTACATAAAACAACCGTGTAACAATGATCACACACTGAGCCAGGCTTGTTGATTTTAAAGTTTATTGCTCACATTTTATCTACAACGGGCCGTAGTCGATCTGTGTTCTTCTCGAGCTAGCTGCGCATAGAAATAATTATCTATGCTAGCCGCTTAGCAACAAACAGATAGCTCGCATTGACCCCGTGAAAACAAGTATTATGCACTAATCACGTCAATAAAGCCCTTAACTACACAGAACAGCCCTTATGATGGTCACACACTGAGCTGGGCTTGACACACTTTTTTTTTTTTTTTATCAACAATGAGCTTTAGGCGATTGCAAAAAGCTAACCGGGCTAACCTAGCCTATAGCCACTTGCCACCAATGTCCCTTCAACCGTATGGGCTGGATATGAGCTTAAATACTGGGGAGATCCTGCGTAGACCATGGGGGAATAGTTAAAGATCCATAGGACATGGCAGGAGCAAAGAGGGAGACTAGTTAGCCTCCGAACAACTGTAGTTTTCAGGCAAGAGCTGCTTCCAAGATGGCTACGAACGCACTCTGAGCTGACGCGCGGCCAGGGCGTCTTGACGCTCTGTTACATTTGTGACAAGCGTCTGACTTCAGTAAGCACAAGCGTCCAACTATGGGCTAGAGGCGCGTTTTTGACGCCTGAGAGGCGTGTGCGGTCTGAACACGGCATTACAGTCAAACCAGACAAAGACTCTCCTTAATAAGTTGAAACTTGTTAGTGGTAACGCATTAGCTGTAGCTGGTTAGTTGTAACTTCTTAAATTTAACAGTTAGTGGTAACTTTTTAGTGGTAACACATAAGCTATAGCTGGTTAGTTGTAACTTCTTAATTGTAACACATTAGCTGTAGCTGCTTAGTTGTAACTTTTAAAATAGTAAATCGTTAGTGGTAACTCGTTAGTGGTAGCACGTTAGTTAGTTAGTTAGTTAGTTAGTAAATTATTAGTGGCAGGGCCGTCAGATTTATTGGAGCTAAGAGAAGGGGGGTTTAAATGGGCCCCTTCTGTCCTGGGGTCTGAGGTAATCGACCTGGTTACCCTTGTCCTCACCACAGGTATGCCCCAGGGATGTGTCCCGAGTCCTGTGCTGAACACCTTTTTCAGGCGGCACGATGGTACAGCAGTTAGCGCTCGTGCTTCACAGCTAGGGGGTCCCGGGTTCAATCCCTGGCCGGACGGGGCCTTTCTGTGTGGAGTTTGCATGTTCTCCCCCATGTCTGTGTAGGTTTCCTCTGGGTGCTCCGATTTCGCCTACCACTGAAAACATGTACATTAGGCCAGAATGAATGTTGCATGTGAGTGTGGTGGTCGGAGATGCTGATGGCACAGACTGGTAGCCTCACTTTCATTAGTCTAACCCAGGGCAGCTGTGGCTACAACAGTAGCTTACCACCACCAAGTATGGAATGAATGAATAATGACGACAGTGTAGCGTTTTGAGAAACTCTATGACTGACTGCGCCCCTAAGCACATGCCCAACTCAATAATAACATTTGCAGACGACTCTGATTGGCCTCATCTCCAACATGAATCATCATCATGGAGCATCTCACTCAGTGGTGTAGGGACAATGACCTGTGGACTCATTAAAAAAAAAAACTGCGTGAGACTCTGCCTGTAAGAGTCTGTACGAACAAAACCCAATCCCTCCGTACGTGCAGCACCACATAATTTCCCCTTCAATTATTCCACCTGGAGCAGAAATATGCGCACATGACCCCTCCTCAGGCCACGCCCTCTGCACACCTCCATTTCACCTTATAAGGACATGCAAAGTAACTTATGAATGATATTTAGCTAAACATGAGAGGGTTTCACCGAGACCCCGGGAGCAGAGAGGGAGGGGCCACACGGCGCAGCAGTGACAGCAGAGACCGGGTGGATCTTTACTGACATGTTACCGCTGCGTCTCTGATCATAAGTATATTGTATATTGTATATTGGCAGAGTGCAGTGTCTCATCAATAAAACATTTGGAAATACACTTTTAGAACGTAAAGAAGAGCCTTTTAGATGCTGATTGTGATATTTCTTAGTGCTGCTCACGGAGATCAAATTTCCTGAAACTATAGAATAAGCTCGATGGGCTTTTAATCACAGGCCTATTGTCTTGTGAGCTCACTGTACGTGCAGTCGGGGTTTAAGGATAAGGCAGTGGTTCGCTTCAGGTGGTGTGAGTGAGGAGAGATCAGAGTCCGGGGGGTGTGAGAGGGAAGGAGGTTATGGAGCTGCAGCATCTCTGAATGGACTCGTGCCTGGCCGTGCCATGGACCAGCCCGCAGGGCGGCCCCTGCAGGAGCTGGTCAGACTCCGGTTAAAATCACAGAGCAGTTCTGCAGGGATCCTTCCTGCCTTTCACTCGGAGCCAGCGGCAGCGAGCTCCGGTGCATGTATGCATGAACATACATGAGTGTGCACGTCTTTAAGCGTCACAGATCACAGCAATATTTTTGTATAAAATGAAAGATTGAAGAACTTTACATAGAGCCTATCGTTGAATTCTTATATTTTATATTTTAATATCTCAATAATTTCTGAGGAAAATAAAGAAGGAAATGAGCGGTTTAAAATATGCACCAAAGTTAATTTTCTCAAACTGACTTCCCTCGCCTTTCCTCGCATCTGTGCAGCGTTTCTGAAAAGTGCGGACAGCGTACGGCAGTACAGACATAGTGTGGCGGTGCGGAATGTTTCACGTTCAGTTTGATTTCCATAAATACCACCTTTGGCGCAGAACAGTTTGTACGGAAAGTGTTGGCTTCCTTTTGTTCATACGTGAGCTTCATAAATGAAACCCCAGGTCCTTAGCACACAAGAGGCAGCTTCCCTCTCTCTTGGTACAGCAGAGTTTTTTGCCTTTTTCTGGTTCCTGTGCCACACTTGCCTTATTGTGGTTCCTGTTCCACACTGTATTGCTGGATGCTGTTTTGTTCTACACTGAAAGAAAAGATTCATGGGGCCAGCTGATGAAGCTTAAAATTAAATGCTTTTTGAACTTAAAAATATACAAATCCTTTGTGCTCTTAACTATATCAAATTGAAGAATAAACAAACTAAGTTGCACTGGCTCATATCATTCAAACGTGTCTCATCTTAAATATGTGTAGTTTATCAGAACAATTCGCTTACAAGTGTTTTCCAAAAAATTGAGTTCATAAATATGCAGCAGGGGGCAGCACTACGAACCATCAGCTGAATCAGTGCCTACAGGGGCAGCAGAAGAAGGAAGGGGAGGGGCCATGAAAGATTCAAATGAACGATAGCTGAACTTATGTTTTTCACCAGCAGACCCTTATTTTTGGATTAATGGGTGAGTACTTTTTTGTTTACTTTGATATTTAGTACATTAACTGTACAGAGTTTTGAATTTGGTGTGCAATAGCACACATTATTCGTTTTTTTCTTTTTTTCTTTGATTCTTGATTTTGGAGACAGTTTGGCTTTACTAAATTGTCTGCATGAGTTTTATATATGTCCATTTATGTGTGTACAATACACTGTTGGTTAAAATACACATTTAACATTCATTTTAAAGTAGTCATTTAGCTAAGTATTTTTATTTTTCTCCAAGGTTACCAGACTTAATTTAATTCTTACAGCAAATTTCTTCCTCTTTGTGTTCTAAGTGTGGAGCTTCTAGAGGAAGGAAAAAAAAAAAGAATAAAAGAAACAACACCCAGACACAGAGAACATTCTCTCTATGAAGGCAAGAAGTAACTCAAGACACCGATCGTTGACCTCACAGAAAGATGACCTGCACTGTTTCTTCCATGCCAGGTATTATTATTGATTTTAGTTTGTGTTTCCTTCATTATGACTAATTTCTGTGTTTTATTTAGAGAATTACAACGTTAATTTCAAGACGATGTTTATGGAAAACTTGACAAATGTTCTCCAACAATCCTGACGATGATGTTGGCCAAAGGTGGACAAGACAGACAAGTTATATCAGGTAAGATTTAAATTAGGTTTAGTCATTTCAGTTGTTCATTGTTTGGGTTTGTTAAATAATGTACACATTTTTTGCTACAATTATTATTATCATTATTATTATTTTTGTAATTAACTTTATATTCTCCATGCAGATTAGAATAAGTCCATCAGGGGACGGTGGGAATTTGCCATTCAGGCCGTCATGATCCAGCTCAGAGGAGGAGGATCTTCTGGGAGCAGTTGGTAAGTTTCTATCCCTACACTGTTTACACCAGTATTACATTAAAGAGCCAATTTCATGGTTCTTATTAGATTGTTCCAATACCTTTATTGGCACTATATTATGAAAAGTCGTTATTTTCATTCTAAATAGAACCTTCAACATTCTGTACTGAGTGTTACATACCAATAATGCTGCAGACAAGCTTGGGGTCACAACTAAAACTAAAAAGGTTGAGAACCACTCCTCTATATGTTATGTTGATGAAATTCTATAATGTGATGTCATTATTTCAGATGGAGGGTAGGAGCCTTTATAACTCTATGGGAGAGACACTTGAAAATCTCCAAATGACCCTGATCATTATTTATTAGTGACTGGATCCACAAACCTTATATTCACTTTTTGACAGGAAGTGCTTTAGCAAACCAAGACCAAGCACATCATTTTGATTATTGTTCAACTTTGTGACAGTTTTTTGGGGTAGGCCTATATGTTCAAATGACATCACAACAATAAAAACGGTGTAAAACTGAGTTGGTGAACAGGTAAGAATTCTATTGTGTTACTATGGTAACCATCAAATGCTCCTGGACTTATCTCTGTAATGGCTGGACCTATACATATGAAACAAAAATGGTCACACGGTTTATTGTTCAGCACAAGTGAACTGGTTCAATTACTGTCTTATGAAAGGGTCTGAAGGTGTTTACAATATTCAAATAATGTTATATAAGCAATTTATTTAGGAATTTACAGTGTAATAGAGGTTATGCATGTGATGTCCATTATGTAGCAACAGCATGGCAGATAGCGTCCATCACTGCAACAGAGCCAAATACCAAATGAGTGTCAAGTCTGAATTGTTTTCGGTGACTTCACACTCTGTACATAATGCTGAAGGTTATGTTTTTGAATTTAGAAAGTTTATTCAATGAACTAAAACAACAATTTGAATACACAGGACGATGGCAGGAACGGTGCCACAGAAAGTGCAACGCAGAATACCATGAAGACCCATGAAAACTGCAGAGAGAACCAACTACTAAAGCTTCACTCATCACTGCAGTCCTGGAAGCCTCTGATGTTCGGTCCTGCACTTTACTCATGCAGTCAACCTCTGCTACCCCAAACAACTGAAGATCTTTGTCTTAGTTTCTTCACATACGCCTGAATCATTGATCAGGGGGTATAACCTTAGTTTTGGAACCACTTTTCTAAAATCAATGTCAAATGCCAAGTTGGACTTGTTCTTGGTTTAAAACGTAATATTGTGTTGGAACACTACATTACATTCTTCAATTTAAAAAAGTGTTTTTGTAATTGTTTGCATATTGGCCTGTTTGTAGAACGATTGACAGCTTAATAAAATTGTAATTTGAAAAAAAATAAATACGTTGCTCAAACCTAAATAAAATGAGTGTCAGTTTATGGGATATTTGAGCTGAGCTGAATCAATTATGTTGGGGGGAAATGGCTGAAATTCTATATGTTTACAACTCAAATTTAACAAAAAGAAATCATTAAATTCAAGCTGGCTGAACTTAAAATAAGAACGTTTTCTTGTTTTATATAATTGAGTTGATAAACAATACTAAATTTACAATGAATCAACACAATTTGATAGTGTTGGTCCAAGTATAAAAAAGTTGAGCCAGTGAATTATTTCTTAGAGTGTATGTGTGTTTTTATTATTATTTATTATTGAGGCTTTGAGAGCCATACACGTTTCATTATACTTGTGTATACATGCCTTTCAGTCATGTGACTTTTATTGTTATGGTGGCCATTTTGAATACTGAATTCAATTATGCAGTACTACAGGTAACAATATCTCTACTCAGGATATAAAAGAAAGACAACTGATTGACAGTGGCATTTTCATGTACTCGTAATCATTGCACAAGAAGATAACAGTAAAAACACGGCCCCAGAGACACACGTTTATGTGAAGAAACCAGTGAGTCAGTGTTTAAGATGTTCAAGACGTTTGCATGCAACCGGTTAGCATTTAGCTTCAACACCTCAGCTCTAACCTCTCCAAGAGAAAGCCCTGAACCACACTCCAAACATCTAGCATTGGATACAACATGTGACAGAGGTCAGAGCTGAGCTGTTACTGTAGTATTTCCTCAGTGTTTATAGATGTGAGACACACATGTGTTTAAGCTAAATGCTAACCAGTAGCATGCTAACGTCTTGAGCAGCTTACACACTGACTCAGACTGAGACTCTGTTGACATGACAAACTGTAAAAATCACAGAGAAAGGTTTTCTGTTTCCTCTTTGATGTTTTTAGTCTGAGAGGTGAAGCAGATCTTTAGTAAATCCTGCTGTAGCTCGACAGACAAAGCTGCTACGTCTGTGCCACATTTGCTGGTTATATCACATAAACATGCATCTCTGGGGCCGTGTTTTAACTGTTATCTTCTTGAGCAATGATTACGAATACATAAAATGTCACTGTCAATCAGTTGTCTTTCATTTTCATCCAGAGATATTGTTACATGTTGTAATACTGCATAATTCTACTTCGGTATTCAAAATGGCCACGGGAACTATGCGTGATGTCATTGGAAACTCATGTATAACGACACATAAAGCATTCTAGTCTATTTTGTGTTGAAATTGTTTTTGTAGATTGTATTTATGGAAAGCACTTTGGTTAAGCATGTAAAGTGCTATACAATAAAGTCTGATTGATAAGATAGTTGTACCTAGTTATTTGTAAGTTGCTAGTTATAGCTCTTTATTGTGACTGTTTATCGCTAGCTTGTTAGTTTTATATCATTAGTAATAGATGGTTAGTTGTAACTGGTGAGATATGGCTCATAAGTTAAGACTTGTTAGTTACATGGTTAGTAGTAGTACAGTTATAGCTTGTTAGTTGAAGCTCATTAGTTGTCCCTTGTTACAAGCGGCTCATTAGTTGTTGCCCGTTAGTTGTACTTAGTGATTAAAGTGGACTTTGGGAGGTGGTGGAACTCTAATCTAGAAGACTTAGAATACTACATTAGGTCAATATGAAAGGTTGCGTATAGATTGCATGTAACAGAAGGTCTTTTATATGACTTTTAATTACTTTATTTTCAAAACAAGTTTTAAACCATTTTACAGAATAACATTTCTCTATGCGTGCTCTTGTTTGAGATACTCTCAGAAAGTTAGAGCAACAGCTAGTCCTCCCCGGGAAATATTAATTAATCAGATCAAGCAACACTGATTTTTATAGCTGCACTTAGATTACACTGCAGAGACCCCAGTCCCTCTGCAGCGTATTTCATTTCCGTCCCTGTTCTTCCTCCATCTGTAGCTGCACCTCGTGCTGAGCTGAAGAGAAGACAGGCAACCCAAAAGACAAAACTTTAGTCAAGACTCCTGACTTTTTTGTTGCTTTTAAACTGCAGGCAGATTCAGAGGATCAGATGAGAGGAAAGATTATGTGAAAAAGGCCGACATTGAGCCGCAACCCCGTTTTAACGCCTTTCTCTTCATTATGTTTCCAAAATGTATCTCTAAAATTTAAAATATGAGGCCTATTGATGTGAAATATAAAATGGGCAAACGCTTGGGAAGAGTAAATTCCTTTTATGGATTAGTTTATTATTTACTATTACTATTTATTATTATATTAAAGTTGATGATTTCATGATACATGCTGTTAGATTGAGGCGCAATAAACCCGTGTGTATGGGGAGTGGACTGAACTGCTGCCGATCTTACAGGATTCAACGCCGCGCAGTAATATCTTGCTCCTAAGTGCTCCTAAGGTGTTATTACGCCTTACAATATAGTACCCCTTTTCATACGCTGTTTAATTTTGTGCAACTATACTTGGATTATGTAACTACTCGCGTAAACCGGATTTAAATAGGGAAAACGTGGAAGAGTTTGATCGCTTCTAACTTCTCCTCCGTTTGGCCAAATAGACAGAGGATAGGAGGAGAGGCTAAATGCTCTTTGGTCCAGACAGGTACGCATCAACTCGTCTAAGGTTAGGTAAGAACATATCTCAGTATGGAAAAACTGTGGCCTGTTCCTTTAATCTCATCTCCATGGGCTTTTCTTTTTTGTTTATTTGGTGTTGGAGAATTTTGTCAGAGGCAATTTTTTGTTCTTTTTTCCGCACTAACACTGATTGCAGTGGAGGCACACAGTTCAAATTTGCATGTCAGCGCTTGAGGCAGTGAGTTAACAAGGAAGTCCTTACTGTCCTCCAAAGGACAGCAGTTTTCTATTAAGATTTAAGGAACAAAACCCCATTTGGACTTTTCTGATTATTCTTGAAGACTTTTGTGCCCTCAAATTAAGTTAATATTACTTCTGTTTGTTCGAGACAATGTTTAGTTCTGCATTTTTGTTTGTTGTCCCCAAAGGGAAATGTATCCTCTCCAACCTATTTTACCCATTGAGCTACTTTTACTGAACAAAACCATCATGGAGCTATATGCTTCAAATACACAGGGGGGAAATGTAAACGCCACATAAGAAAGGCTCATAAGAAAGGACCTTCTTATATGTGAGACAATAGGGCTAACCACTTAGTCCTGCTTATTTGTGCATTTGTTCTGCATTAGTTTCCGTTTAGACCTGGTTTGGAGTAGGGTTTTTAGACAATTACTGTATGATAATTGATATTACAAGTATTGTGTAATATATTAATTTGTCTTTTCCTCCATGGATGCATGCTTGTCCCCAGAGACCAGTCTTTTCCCCACTCCGCTCCAGCAGCAGGAGGATGACAAAACTTTTACTCAATTTAAATAGCTCCTTGTATTTCACCATAACCTATAATAGGATTTCCGCTGGGTTTTTTCACACGGACTGAAAAGGCTCCAAACAGAGTCAGAGTGCCTTGAGTCAATCTCAGCGGAACATCAATGGAGAAAAGTGAGTGAGGGCTCCATGTCCAAACCACAGACTGTGTTTTAACATGAGGCAGTATTACGAAACATTAGTCTTCCTTTAGTTCTCCTTTAGTCCTGGTTTAGTTTCCTTTAGTCCTGGTTTAGTTCTCCTTTGTCCTAGTTTAGTTCTCCTTTAGTCCAGGTTTAGTTTCCTTTAGTCCTGGTTTAGTTCTCCTTTTGTTGGTTAGTTTCCTTTAGTTTCCCTTAGACCTGGTTTAGTTCTCCTTACTCCTGGTTTAGTTCTCCTTTAGTCCTGGTTTAGTCTTCCTTTAGTTCTCCTTAGTCTGGTTTAGTTTCCTTTAGTTCTCCTTAGTCCTGTTTATTTCCTTAGTCCGTTTAGTTCTCCTTTAGTCCTGGTTTAGTTCTCCTTTAGTCCTGGTTTAGTTTCCTTTAGTTCTCCTTTAGTCCTGGTTTAGTCTTCCTTTAGTTCTCCTTGTCTGTTAGTTCTCCTTTAGTCCAGGTTTAGTTCTCCTTTAGTCCTGGTTTAGTTCTCCTTTAGTCTTTTAGTCTTTTAGTTCTTTCCTTTTGTTCTCCTTAGTCCTGGTTTAGTTCTCCTTTAGTCCTGGTTTAGTTCTCCTTTAGTCCTGGTTTAGTTCTCTTTAGTCCTGGTTTAGTTCTCCTTTAGTCCTGGTTTAGTTCTCCTTTAGTCCTGGTTTAGTTCCTTTAGTCCTGGTTTAGTTCTCCTTTAGTCCAGGTTTAGTTCTCCTTTAGTCCTGGTTTAGTTCTCCTTTAGTCCTGGTTTAGTTCTCCTTTAGTCCTGGTTTAGTCTTTTTTAGTTCTCCTTTAGTCCTGGTTTAGTTCTCCTTTAGTCCTGGTTTAGTTCTCCTTTAGTCCAGGTTTAGTTCTCCTTTAGTCCTGGTTAAGTCTTCCTATAGTTCTTCTTTAGTCCTGGTTTAGTCTTTCTTTAGTCCTGGTTTAGTTCTCCTTTAGTCCTGGTTTAGTCTTCTTATAGTTCTTCTTTAGTCCTGGTTTAGTTTCCTTTAGTCCTGGTTAATCTTCCTATAGTTCTCCTTTAGTCCTGGTTTAGTTCTCCTTTAGTCCTGGTTTAGTTCTCATTTAGTCCTGGTTTAGTTCTCCTTTAGTCCTGGTTTAGTTCTCCTTTAGTCCTGGTTTAGTTTTCTTTAGTCCTGGTTTAGTTCTCCTTTAGTCCAGGTTTAGTTCTCCTTTAGTCCTGGTTTAGTTCTCCTTTAGTCCTGGTTAGTCTTCCTTTAGTTCTCCTTTAGTCCTGGTTTAGTTCTCCTTTAGTCCTGTTTAATCTTCCTTTAGTTCTCCCTTAGTCCTGGTTTAGTTCTCCTTTAGTCCAGGTTAAGTTCTCCTTTAGTCCTGGTTAAGTCTTCCTATAGTTCTTCTTTAGTCCTGGTTTAGTCTTCCTTTAGTTCTCCTTTAGTCCTGGTTTAGTTCTCATTTAGTCCTGGTTTAGTTCTCCTTTAGTCCAGGTTAAGTTCTCCTTTAGTCCTGGTTAAGTCTTCCTATAGTTCTTCTTTAGTCCTGGTTTAGTCTTCCTTTAGTTCTCCTTTAGTCCTGGTTTAGTTCTCATTTTGTCCTGGTTTAGTTCTCCCTTAGTCCTGGTTTAGTTCTCCTTTAGTCCTGGTTTAGTTCTCCTTTAGTCCTGGTTTAGTCTTCCTTTAGTTCTCCTTTAGTCCTGGTTTAGTTCTCCTTTAGTCCAGGTTTAGTTCTCGTTTAGTCCTGGTTTAGTTCTCCTTTAGTCCTGGTTCAGTCTTCCTTTAGTTCTCCTTTAGTCCTGGTTTAGTTCTCCTTTAGTCCTGGTTTAGTTCTCCTTTAGTCCAGGTTTAGTTCTCGTTTAGTCCAGGTTTAGTTCTCCTTAGTCCTGGTTTAGTTCTCCTTTAGTCCAGGTTTAGTTCTCCTTTAGTCCTGGTTAAGTCTTCCTATAGTTCTTCTTTAGTCCTGGTTTAGTCTTCCTTTAGTTCTCCTTTAGTCCTGGTCAGTGTTGGGTGTAACGAGTTACAAAGAAACGCGTTACACTAACGAAACTACTTTCTCAGGGAAAAAAGTAGAGTAACGCGTTAGCTACCGTCAATTTAGTAACGTAATGCCGTTTATTTTTCAATCCGCCGCAACGTTACTTTTTGTTACTATGGGCAGATGTCACCGTGACAGTCATCTGCTGGGCGCTTGCGCACACGACTCGCGCGCGCGAGTTCTCACTCCGCATGAGAGACAGTCAGAGGCTGGCCGCAGGTGGTGGCGGCAAAAGACGACGAGCGACAATGGCAAGCGAAAATCAGCCAACAACGAGGCTAACATTTGAGGGATGGAGGTATTCTCACTACTTCGAACTTGTTGAGACTAAGGGGAAGAATGTAAGTGTAAGGTGTACACTGTGCAGAGTCCTGCACGGGTCCATTTTGGAGACCCGTACCCACCCGCACCCATCCGCTACAGCACTTACCCGCCCGTAAACCCGTGATTATATCAAGAGTTAAATCCGTACCCGCCCGGACCCGTTAACATTCTACCCGTTACCCACCCGTGCCCGTGATAAATCACCCAATTAAAAGCATTATATTGAATCACTTTATTTTTTCGATGCGCATCTGAACGAAGCAACGTGACGCTATGAGGGTTGAATGCAAACTGAATACATCGGTGCGGTTGATTCCTGTGTATTGTCAATGTAAGTGCGCGCACATGTGCGGGTGATGAGTGTGCATGGCGGCAGGTGCCTTGGAGCTGTGGGAATCAGCGGCAATGCGCACCCGCTGTTCAGAGCGCCTGGGAGGCCGGAGGAGTAAAACACAGATTCGCGAAAAATGTATTGAATTTGGAACATCATAACCACTCGGAGACACTGCCTGGAAAGAGGAGCAGCAGCGGTTGAAATGCCTTTCCCGAGCCCAGGCATTCGGATCAGAGGAATCATATGGAAACCGTGCGCGATTAAAATAAAGGACGCACTGGATTACAAACATGTTTTTAAGTGGATTTTATCATGACATGATCGCTGGACAGACAGGTAGGCTACTACACACTCCAAACCCACACGTATTGAAATAATATCCAGGAGAGGGAGAGAGGAAAGCGGCTCGCCTCTTTCCTCTCTCCCTCTCTATTTGCCTCAAATGTCAGAGAAATGTAGGCTCGTAAAACTATACTGTCACCAAAGAAGCAACAGCACGTTGCTATTATGTCCTTAATAGTAGAACTTCCATAACACATTTAGGAACAAAGTCGAGCAACATAAAAGTAACACAAAAGTAACGTAAAAGTAACGAGTAACGTAATAAGTTACTTTCTTTAGAGAGTAACTAAGTAAAGTAACAGGTTACTTTTTAAAAGAAGTAACGAGTAATGAGAAAAGTTACTTTTTAAAAGTAACTTACCCAACACTGGTCCTGGTTTAGTTCTCATTTAGTCCTGGTTTAGTTCTCCTTTAGTCCTGGTTTAGTTCTCATTTAGTCCTGTTTAGTTCTCCTTTAGTCCTGGTTAGTTCTCCTTTAGTCCTGGTTTAGTTCTCCTTTAGTCCTGGTTTAGTCTTCCTTTAGTTCTCCTTTAGTCCAGGTTAGTTCTCGTTTAGTCCTGGTTTAGTTCTCCTTTAGTCCTGGTTCAGTCTTCCTTTAGTTCCCTTTAGTCCTGGTTAGTTCTCCTTAGTCCTGGTTTAGTTCTCCTTTAGTCCTGGTTTAGTTCTCCTTTAGTCCAGGTTTAGTTCTCGTTTAGTACTGGTTTAGTTCTCCTTTAGTCCTGGTTCAGTCTTCCTTTAGTTCTCCTTTAGTCCTGTTTATCTTCCTTTAGTTCTCCCTTAGTCCTGTTTAGTTTCCTTTAGTCCATGTTTAGTTCTCCTTTAGTCCTGGTTTAGTTCTCCCTTAGTCCTGGTTTAGTTCTCCTTTAGTCCTGGTTTAGTCTTCCTTTAGTTCTCCTTAGTCCTGGTTTAGTTCTCCTTTAGTCCTGGTTTAGTTCTCTTTAGTCCAGGTTTAGTTCTCCTTTAGTCCTGGTTTAGTCTTCTTTAGTTCTCCTTTAGTCCTGGTTTAGTTCTCCTTTAGTCCTAGTTTAGTTCTCCTTTAGTCCTGGTTCAGTCTTCCTTTATCCTGGTTAAGTCTTCCTATAGTTCTCCTTTAGTCCTGTTTAGTCCTGGTTTAGTTCTCCTGTAGTCCTGGTTTAATCTTCCTTTAGTTCTCCTCAGTCCTGGTTTAGTTCTCCTTTAGTCCTGGTTTAGTTCTCCTTTAGTCCTGGTTTAGTTCTCCTTAGTCCTGTTTAAGTCGTCCTATAGTTCTTCTTTAGTCCTGGTTTAGTTCTCCTTTAGTCCTGGTTTAGTTCTCCTTTAGTGCTGGTTTAGTCCTCCTTTAGTCCTGGTTTAGTTCTCCTTTAGTCCAGGTTTAGTTCTCGTTTAGTACTGGTTTAGTTCTCCTTTAGTCCTGGTTCAGTCCTTCCTTTAGTTCTCCTTTAGTCCTGTTTAATCTTCCTTTAGTTCTCCCTTAGTCCTGGTTTAGTTCTCCTTTAGTCCATGTTTAGTTCTCCTTTAGTCCTGGTTTAGTTCTCCCTTAGTCCTGGTTTAGTTCTCCTTTAGTCCTGGTTTAGTTCTCCTTTAGTCCTGGTTTAGTTCTCCTTTAGTCCAGGTTTAGTTCTTTAGTCCTGGTTAGTTCTCCTTAGTCTGGTTTAGTTCTCCCTTAGTCCTGGTTTAGTCTTCCTTTAGTCTCCCTTAGTCCTGGTTTAGTCCCTTTAGTTCTCCTTAGTCCTGGTTTAGTTCTCCTTTAGTCCTGGTTTAGTTCTCCTTTAGTCCTGGTTTAGTCTTTTTCCTTTTAGTTCTCCTTTAGTCCTGGTTTAGTTCTCCTTTAGTCTAGTTTAGTTCTCCTTTAGTCCTGGTTCAGTCTTCCTTTAGTCCTGGTTAAGTCTTCCTATAGTTCTCCTTTAGTCCTGGTTTAGTCCTCTTTTAGTCCTGGTTTAGTTCTCCTGTAGTCCTGGTTTAATCTTCCTTTAGTTCTCCCTAGTCCTGGTTTAGTTCTCCTTTAGTCCTGGTTTAGTTCTCCTTTAGTCCTGGTTTAGTTCTCCTTTAGTCCTGTTTAAGTCGTCCTATAGTTTCTTTTGTTCCTGGTTTAGTTCTTTTAGTCTGTTTAGTTCTCCTTTAGTGCTGGTTTAGTCCTCCTTTAGTCCTGTTCCCTGTTTTAGTTCTCCTTTAGTCCTGGTTTAGTTCTCCTTTAGTCCTGGTTTAGTTCTCCTTTAGTCCTGGTTTAGTTCTCCTTTATCCTGGTTTAGTTCTCCTTTAGTCCTGGTTAAGTCTCCTATAGTTCTCCTTTAGTCCTGGTTTAGTTCTCCTTTAGTCCTGGTTTAGTCTTCCTATAGTTTCTCATTTAGTCCTGGTTTAGTTCTCCTTTAGTCCTGGTTTAGTTCTCCTTTAGTCCTGGTTTAGTTCTCCTTTAGTCCAGGTTTAGTTCTCCTTTAGTCCTGGTTTAGTTCTCCTTTAGTCCTGGTTAAGTCGTCCTATAGTTCTTCTTTAGTCTGGTTTAGTTCTCCTTTAGTCCTGGTTTTAGTTCTCCTTTAGTCCTGGTTAGTTCTCCTTTAGTCCAGGTTTAGTTCTCCTTTAGTCCTGGTTTAGTTCTCCTTTAGTCCTAGGTTATAGTTCTCTTTAGTCCTGGTTAGTTCTTCCTTTAGTCCTGGTTTAGTTCTCTTTTAGTCCTGGTTAGTTCTCCTTTAGTCCTGGTTTAGTTCTCCTTTAGTCCTGGTTTAGTTCTCCTTTAGTCCTGGTTTAGTTCTCCTTTAGTCCTGGTTTAGTTCTCCTTTAGTCCTGGTTTAGTTCTCCTTTAGTCCTGGTTTAGTTCTCCTTTAGTCCTGGTTTAGTTCTCCTTTAGTCCTGGTTTAGTTCTCCTTTAGTCCTGGTTAGTTCTCCTTTAGTCCTGGTTTAGTTCTCCTTTAGTCCTGGTTTAGTTCTCCTTTAGTCCTGGTTTAGTTTTCTTTAGTCCTGGTTAAGTCTTCTATAGTTCTTCTTTAGTCCTGGTTTAGTTTTCCTTTAGTCCTGGTTAAGTCTTCTTATAGTTCTTCTTTAGTCCTGGTTTAGTTTTCCTTTAGTCCTGGTTAATCTTCTAGTTCTCCTTTAGTCCTGGTTTAGTTCTTCCTTTAGTCCTGGTTTAGTTCTCCTTTAGTCCTGGTTTAGTTTCCTTTAGTCCTGGTTTAGTTCTCCTTTAGTCCTGGTTTAGTTTCCTTTAGTCCTGGTTTAGTTCTCCTTTAGTCCTGGTTTAGTTCTCCTTTGTCCTGGTTTAGTTCTCCTTTAGTCCTGGTTTATCTCCTTTAGTCCTTAGTTCTCCTTTAGTCCTGGTTTAGTTCTCCTTTAGTCCTGGTTTAGTTCTCCTTTAGTCCGGTTATAGTTCTCCTTAGTCCTGGTTTAGTTCTCCTTTAGTCCTGGTTTAGTCTCTTTAGCTCCTGTTAGTCTTCCTTTAGTTCTCATTTAGTCCTGGTTTTAGTCTTCCTGCGGTTTAGTTCTCCTTTAGTCCTGGTTTAGTTCTCCTTAGTCCTGGTTAGTCTCTTTAGTTCTCCTTTAGTCCTGGTTTAGTTCTCCTTTAGTCCTGGTTTAGTTCTCCTTTAGTCCTGGTTTAGTCTCCTTTATTCCTGGTTCAGTCTTCCTTAGTTCTCCTTTAGTCCTGGTTTAGTTCTCATTTAGTCCTGGTTTAGTTCTCCTTTATCCAGGTTTAGTTCTCGTTTAGTCTGTTTAGTTCTCCTTTAGTCCTGGTTTAGTTCTCCTTTGTCCTGTTTAATCTTCCTTTAGTTCTCCCTTAGTCCTGGTTTAGTTCTCCTTTAGTCCAGGTTTAGTTCTCCTTTAGTCCTGGTTAAGTCTCCTATAGTTCTTCTTTAGTCCTGGTTTAGTCTTCCTTTAGTTCTCCTTTAGTCCTGGTTTAGTTCTCATTTAGTCCTGGTTTAGTTCCTCCTTTAGTCCTGGTTTTAGTTCTCATTTAGTCCTGGTTTAGTTCTCCTTTAGTCCTGGTTTAGTTCTCCTTTAGTCCTGGTTTAGTCTTCCTTTAGTTCTCCTTTAGTCCTGGTTTAGTTCTCCTTTAGTCCAGGTTTAGTTCTCGTTTAGTCCTGGTTTAGTTCTCCTTTAGTCCTGTTTAATCTTCCTTTAGTTCTCCCTTAGTCCTGGTTTAGTTCTCCTTTAGTCCATGTTTAGTTCTCCTTTAGTCCTGGTTTAGTTCTCCCTTAGTCCTGGTTTAGTTCTCCTTTAGTCCTGGTTTAGTCTTCCTTTAGTTCTCCCTTAGTCCTGGTTTAGTTCTCCTTTAGTCCTGGTTTAGTTCTCCTTTAGTCCAGGTTTAGTTCTCCTTTAGTCCTGGTTTAGTCTTCCTTTAGTTCTCCTTTAGTCCTGGTTTAGTTCTCCTTTAGTCCTAGTTTAGTTCTCCTTTAGTCCTGGTTCAGTCTTCCTTTAGTCCTGGTTAAGTCTTCCTATAGTTCTCCTTTAGTCCTGGTTTAATCCTCCTTTAGTCCTGGTTTAGTCCTCTTTTAGTCCTGGTTTAGCTCTCCTGTAGTCCTGGTTTAATCTTCCTTTAGTTCTCCCTCAGTCCTGGTTTAGTTCTCCTTTAGTCCTGGTTTAGTTCTCCTTTAGTCCTGGTTTAGTTCTCCTTTAGTCCTGGTTAAGTCGTCCTATAGTTCTTCTTTAGTTCTGGTTTAGTTCTCCTTTAGTCCTGGTTTAGTTCTCTTTAGTCCTGGTTTAGTCCTCCTTTAGTCCTGGTTTAGTTCTCCTTTAGTCCAGGTTTAGTTCTCCTTTAGTCCTGGTTTAGTTCTCCTTTAGTCCTGGTTTAGTTCTCCTTTAGTCAGGTTTAGTTCTCCTTTAGTCCTGGTTCATTCTTCCTTTAGTCCTGGTTAAGTCTTCCTATAGTTCTCCTTTAGTCCTGGTTTTCTCCTTTAGTCTGGTTTAGTTCTCCTTTAGTCCTGTTTAGTTTTCTTTAGTCCAGGTTTATTCTCCTTTAGTCCTAGTTTAGTCTCCTTTAGTCCTGGTTTAGTTCTCCTTTAGTCCTGGTTTAGTTCTCCTTTAGTCCTGGTTAGTCTCTCCTTTAGTCCTGGTTAATTCTTCCTATAGTTGTCATTTAGTCCTGGTTTAGTTCTCCTTTAGTCCTGGTTTAGTTCTCCTTTAGTTCTCCTTTAGTCCAGGTTTAGTTCTCCTTTAGTCCTGGTTAATTCTTCCTATAGTTCTCATTTAGTCCTGGTTTAGTTCTTCTTTAGTCCTGGTTTAGTCCTCCTTTAGTCCTGTTTAGTTTCCTTTAGTCCTGGTTTAGTTCTCCTTTAGTCCTGTTTTAGTTCTCTTTTAGTCCAGGTTTAGTTCTCCTTTAGTCCTGGTTAAGTTCTCCCTTAGTCCTGGTTTAGTTCTCTTTTAGTCCTGGTTTAGTTTCCTTTAGTCCAGGTTTAGTTCTCCTTTAGTCCTGGTGTAGTTCTCCTTTAGTTCTCCTTTAGTCCTGGTTTAGTTCTCCTTTAGTCCTGGTTATTCTCCTTACTTCTTTTGTCCTGGTATTCTTTTATCCTTCCTTTTAGTCCAGGTTTAGTTCTCCTTTAGTCCTGGTTTAGTTCTCCTTTAGTCCTGGTTAGTTCTCTTTTAGTCCAGGTTTAGTTCTCCTTTAGTCCTGGTTAAGTTCTCCCTTAGTCCTGGTTTAGTTCTCTTTTAGTCCTGGTTTTAGTTCTCCTTTAGTCCAGGTTTAGTTAATAATAATAATAATATAATACATTTTATTTATATTGCACTTTACATTTTCAAAGAAACCTCAAAGTGCTACAACAGGTAAATTAAAATCAGATAAAAACAAATGAACATGACATAGTAAAACAAAGCAAGCACAAGAGCAAAAACAAACTAAAAGGCCTTTTTAAATAAATGTGTTTTCAGGCCTTTTTAAAGGCCTCACACTCTGGGGAGCCCTCAGGGTCTCTGGCAGGGCGTTCCAGAATCTAGGGGCAACTGCCTTAAAGGCCCTATCTCCCATTGTGGGAGAGCTTGGTCACGGGCTGGTGAAGAGTATGGGTGGAAGTGGACCGTAAGCGCCTTGTGGTGGTGTGTGGGGTAACTAGCTCAGTGTGGTTTAGTCTTCCTTTAGTTCTCCTTTAGTCCTGGTGTAGTTTCCTTTAGTTCTCCTTTTAGTCCTGGTTTAGTTCTCCTTTAGTCCAGGTTTAGTTCTCCTTTAGTCCTGGTTTAGTCTCCTTTAGTCCAGGTTTAGTTTCTTTAGTCCTGATTTAGTTCTCCTTTGTCCAGGTTTAGTTCTCCCTTAGTCTGGTTTAGTTCTCTTTTAGTCCTGGTTTAGTCTTCCTTTAGTTCTCCTTATTCCTGGTTTAGTTCTCCTTTGTCCTGATTTAGTTCTCCTTTAGTCCTGGTTTAGTTTTCCTTTAGTCCAGGTTAGTTCTCCTTTAGTCCTGGTTTAGTCTTCCTTTAGTTCTCCTTTAGTCCTGATTTTTAGTTCTCCTTTTTTTAGTTTCCTTTAGTCCTGGTTTAGTTCTCCTTTAGTCCTGGTTTAGTTCTCCTTTAGTCCTGGCTTTAAGTCCAGTTAGTTCTCCTTTAGTCCTGGTTATTCTCCTTTAGTCCTGGTTAGTCTTCCTATAGTTTCCTTAGTCTGGTTTAGTCTCCTTTAGTCCTGGTTTAGTTCTCCTTTAGTCCTGGTTTAGTTCTCCTTTAGTCCAGGTTTATTCTCCTTTAGTCCTGGTTTAGTTCTCTTTAGTCCTGTTAGTTCTCCTTTAGTCCTGGTTTAGTTCTCCTTTAGTCCTGGTTAATTCTTCTATAGTTCTCATTTAGTCCTGGTTTAGTTCTCCTTTAGTCCTGGTTTAGTTCTCCTTTAGTTCTCCTTTAGTCCAGGTTTAGTTCTCCTTTAGTCCTGGTTAATTCTTCCTTAGTCTCATTTAGTCCTGGTTTAGTTCTCTTTAGTCCTGGTTTAGTCCTCCTTTAGTCCTGGTTTAGTTTCCTTTAGTCCTGGGTTTAGTTCTCTGTTGTTAGTTCTCTTTTAGTCAGTTTAGTTTCCTTTAGTCCTGGTTAGTTTCCTTAGTCCTGTTTAGTTCTCTTTTAGTCCTGTTTAGTTCTCTTTAGTCCAGGTTTAGTTCTCCTTTAGTCTTGGTGTAGTTCTCCTGTAGTTCTCCTTTAGTCCTGGTTTAGTTCTCCTTTAGTCCTGATGTAGTTCTCCTTTACTTCTCCTTTAGTCCTGGTGTAGTTCTCCTTTAGTTTTCCTTTAGTCCAGGTTTAGTTCTCCTTTAGTCCTGGTTTAGTTCTCCTTTAGTCTTGGTGTAGTTCTCCTGTAGTTCTCCTTTAGTCCTGGTTTAGTTCTCCTTTAGTCCTGATGTAGTTCTCCTTTACTTCTCCTTTAGTCTTGGTGTAGTTCTCCTTTAGTTTCCTTTAGTCCTGGTTAAGTTCTCCCTTAGTCCTGGTTTAGTTCTCTTTTAGTCCTGGTTTAGTT
Source organism: Neogobius melanostomus (assembly GCA_007210695.1). Classification (NCBI taxonomy): domain Eukaryota; kingdom Metazoa; phylum Chordata; class Actinopteri; order Gobiiformes; family Gobiidae; genus Neogobius; species Neogobius melanostomus. The sequence goes on along the minus strand of VHKM01001128.1, from coordinate 65,390 downwards.
CTCCTTTAGTCCAGTTTAGTTCTCCTTTAGTCCTGGTGTAGTTCTCCTTTAGTCTCCTTTAGTCCTGGTTTAGTTCTCCTTTAGTCCTGGTTAAGTTCTCCCTTAGTCCTGGTTTAGTTCTCTTTTAGTCCTGGTTTAGTTCTCCTTTAGTCCTGGTTTAGTTCTCCTTTAGTCCTGTTTAGTCTTCCTTTAGTTCTCCCTTAGTCCTGGTTTAGTTCTCCTTTAGTCCTGGTTTTAGTTCTCCTTTAGTCCTGCTTTAGTCTTCCTTTAGTCCTGGTTTAGTTCTCCTTTAGTTCTGCTTTAGTCTTCCTTTAGTTCTCCTTTAGTCCTGGTTTAGTCTTCCTTTAGTCCTGGTTTAGTTCTCCTTTAGTCCTGGTTTAGTCTTCCTTTAGTTCTCCCTTAGTCCTGGATTAGTTCTCCTTTAGTCCTGGTTTAGTTCTCCTTTAGTCCTGGTTTAGTCTTCCTTTAGTTTCTCCCCTTAGTCCTGGTTTAGTTCTCCTTTAGTCCTGGTTTAGTTCTCTCTTTAGTTCTCCTTAGTCCTGTTAGTCTTCCTTTAGTTCTCCCTTAGTCCTGGTTTAGTTCTCCTTTAGTCCTGGTTTAGTTTCCTTTAGTCCTGTTTAGTTCTCCTTTAGTCCTGGTTTAGTCTTCCTTTAGTTCTCCCTTAGTCCTGGTTTAGTTCTCCCTTAGTCCTGGTTTAGTTCTTCTTTAGTCCTGGTTTAGTTCTCCTTTAGTCCTGGTTTAGTCTTCCTTTAGTCCTGTATTTTGCCGCTGATAAAAGCGTTGGAGTTAGACCTCTGCCCTCAGCCCACTCTCAGCCCACTCAGCTCCAGGGCATTACATAACTCTGTGGGTGGCAGCCAATCACAGTGTCGCGCTGAGGGATAGGGCCAGTCAGCACACAGCTCTGCTGCAGACAGCCAATGACAGAGCAGCCAGAGACTGGACTAGTGGGCGTCAGGAGGAAAACACACCAATCAAAATGCGGCACAGATGTCGTCGATGTGAGAGAATGAGACTCTCTGAGTCTATTCCGGTTTTATGTATATCTACTGGAGAAGTCCTATTCACATCAACAGGAGCCATATTCACTAGTGTATGAGCCATATTCACTACAGCAGGAGCCGTATTCACCAGTGTAGGAGACATATTCACTACAGGAAGAGCCGTATTCACCAGTGTAGGAGCCATATTCACTACTGTAGGTGCCGTATTCACTACAGCAGGAGCCATATTCACTACAGCGGGAGCCATATTCACTACAACAGGAGCCATATTCACTACAGCAGGAGATATATTCACTACAGCGAGAGCCATATTCACGACAGAAGGAGCCATATTCACTACTGTAGGAGCCATTTTCACTACAGCAGGAGCCATATTCACTACTGTAGGAGCCATATTCACTACAGCAGGAGCCATATTCACTACTGTAGGAGCCATATTCACTACTGTAGGAGCCATTTTCACTATAGCAGGAGCCATATTCACTACAGTGGGAGCCACATTTACTACAGCAGGAGATAATTCACTACAGCGTGAGCATATTCACGACAGCAGGAGCCATATTCACCAGTGTAGGAGACACATTCACTACAGAAGGAGCCATATTCACTACAGCGGGAGTCATATTCACTACAGCGGAGCCATATTCACTACAGCAAGAGCCATATTCACTACAGTGGGATCCATAATCACTACAGCAGGCGCCAAATTCAAAACAGCAGGGGCCATATTCAAAACAGCAGGCGCCATATTCACTACAGCAGGAGCCATATCACTACAGCGGGAGCCATATTCACTACAGCGGGAGCCATATTCACTACAGCAGGAGCCACATTCACTACAGCAGGCGCCATATTCACTACAGCGGGAGCCATATCACTACAGCGGGAGCCATATTCACTACAGCAGGAGCCATATTCACTACTGTAGGAGCCATATTCACTACAGTGGGAGCCACATTTACTACAGCAGGAGATATATTCACTACAGCGAGAGCCATATTCACTACAGCAAGAGCCATATTCACCAGTGTAGGAGACACATTCACTACAGAAGGAGCCATATTCACTATAGTGGGAGTCATATTCACTACAGCGGGAGCCATATTCACTACAGCAGGAGCCATATTCACTACAGTGGGAGCCATATTCACTACAGCAGGCACCATATTCAAAACAGCAGGCGCCATATTCAAAACAGCAGGCGCCATATTCACTACAGCAAGAGCCATATCACTACAGCGGGAGCCATATCACGACAGCGGGAGCCATATTCACTACAGCAGGAGCCACATTCACTACAGCAGGAGCCATATTCACTACAGTGGGAGCCACATTCACTACAACAGGCGCTATATTCACTACAGCGGGAGCCATATCACTACAGCGGGAGCCATATTCACTACAGCAGGAGCCATATTTACTACTGTAGGAGCCATATTCACTACTATAGGAGCCATATTCACTACTGTAGGAGCCATATTCACTACAGCAGGAGCCATATTCACTACAGCGGGAGCCATATTCAGAACTGCGGGAGTCACATTTACATCAGCAGGAGTCATATTCAAACGCCATACCACCTTTGCTCTGCCCGATGCCGTCAGATCTTGGAAGCTCAGCAGGAAGGGCCTTGTTGGTGTTTGGATGGGAGACCGTTTGGGAACACCATGAAGCCTGGGTGAATGTAGTGTGTGAGTGAGTGGCTGGTGGTGGTGGGAGGGCCCGATGGCACAGACTGGTAGCAGTCTATCCCAGGTCAGCTGTGGCTACAACAGTAGCTTACCACCACCAATTATGGAGTGAATGAATAATGACTACAGTGTAGCGCTTTGAGAAACTTGGTAAAACAGGCTTGTAAAGGGCAATACAAGTGCAAGCCATTATTATTATTATTATTATATTCACAACTGCAGGAGCCACTGTGAGTGTCACATTTACATTAACAGGAGCCATATTCACCACAGCCGGAGCCATTTCCAGAACTATGAGAGCCACATTTACATCAGCAGGAGCCCGACTTATAGCTCTTTAAAAAAAAAAAAACTCAGTCCTGCGCACATTTTAACGAAAATTTTATTTGTATAGTTTTTATATTGTGTTTTGTATTTCTGTGTACATTGTATTACTTAGGTGACTCAGGACTACAGATGTAAATGAGAAGTTTTGCTATAATCTGGCACATTTACAATATGTGTACAACTTGTATATGATTGTTCATTAATGTGTGTTGTCCCGATCAACTAAATAAATACATATAAATATTCACGACTGTAGGAGCCGGTAGTCAATATCCATGGATAGGCCAAATTCCAGCAGTGTTTATCCAACCACACTACACTAAAGAGAGAGCCCTAAACTGCTCGAGTGAAAGTAAACCTGGACTAAACTTGAGTAGAGCCCGTCGTCTCGTAGGTGGTTCAGAGAGGCTTGAGGATCCAGTTGTTGCTTGTGGTAGTCAGAGAGGCCTTTCAGGATCCAGTTGTTGCTTGTTGGTAGTTCAGAGAGGCCTTTGAGGATCCAGTTGTTGCTTTTGGTAGTTCAGAGAGGCCTTTGAGCATCCAGTTGTTGCTTGTAGGTGGTTCAGAGAGGACTTTGAGGATCCAGTTGTTGTTTGTTGGTAGTTCAGAGAGGCCTTTGAGGAACCAGTTGTTGCTTTGGTAGTTCAGAGAGGCCTTTGAGCATCCAGTTGTTGCTTGTAGGTGGTTCAGAGAGGACTTTGAGGATCCAGTTGTTGTTTGTTGGTAGTTCAGAGAGGCCTTTGAGGAACCAGTTGTTGCTTTTGGTAGTTCAGAGAGGCCTTTGAGCATCCAGTTGTTGCTTGTAGGTGGTTCAGAGAGGACTTTGAGGATCCAGTTGTTGTTTGTTGGTAGTTCAGAGAGGCCTTTGAGGAACCAGTTGTTGCTTTTGGTAGTTCAGAGAGGACTTTGAGGATTCAGTTGTTGCTTCTAGGTGGTTCAGAGGCCTTGAAGATCCAGTTGTTGCTTGTAGGTGGTTCAGAGAGGCCTTTGAGGATCCAGTTGTTGCTTGTTGGTAGTTCAGAGAGGCCTTTGAGGAACCAGTTGTTGCTTTTGGTAGTTCAGAGAGGACTTTGAGGATCCAGTTGTTGCTTGTAGGTGGTTCAGAGGCCTTTGAGGATCCAGTTGTTGCTTGTAGGTGGTTCAGAGAGGCCTTTGAGGATCCAGTTGTTGCTTGTTGGTAGTTCAGAGAGGTCTTTGGGGATCCAGTTGTTGCTTGTTTGTAGTTCAGAGAGGCCTTTGGGATCCAGTTGTTGCTTGTTGGTAGTTCAGAGAGGCATTTGAGGATCCAGTTGTTGCTTTGGTAGTTCAAGAAGCCTTTTGGGATCCAGTTGTTGCTTGTTGGTAGTTCAGAGAGGCCTTTGGGGATCCAGTTGTTGCGTGTTGGTAGTTCAGAGAGGCCTTTGAGGATCCAGTTGTTGCTTGTAGGTGGTTCAGAGAGTCCTTTGAGGATCCAGTTGTTGCTTTGGTAGTTCAGAGAGGACTTTGGGGATCCAGTTGTTGCTTGTAGGTGGTTCAGAGAGGCCTTGAGGATCCAGTTGTTGCTTGTTGGTAGTTCAGAGAGGCCTTTGAGGATCCAGTTGTTGCTTTGGTGGGTCAGAGAGGAGTTTGAGGATCCAGTTGTTGCTTGTAGGTGGTTCAGAGAGGCCTTTGAGGATCCAGTTGTTGCTTGTAGGTGGTTCAGACAGGTCTTTCAGGATCCATTTGTTGCTTAGGTTGTTCTGAGCGGCCTTTGAGGTTGTTGATGGTTGTTGATGGTTCGAGGAGCACATTAGAGGGGGTTCAGAACTGAACATGGCTTGATTTACACCTCTGCCCACAGTGGGGAAAGCTCTGCAAACTTGGACCATCAATGGGTTTGGGCAGCAAGGGATCATGAAATATGCATACCGTATGGTGTACAAGTCAGTCATGTATTCAAAACGCTACTAGGGCTGCAACTAACGATTATTTTGTAATCGATTAATCTATCGATTATTTTAATTATTAATTGATTAATCCATTGGCTGTGAATGGTGTAGGACAATTTTATTTCTTTAATTTTTTTTATCACTTAGCTAAAGTGGCGCAGCTTGAGGATGTGTTGATGGAGTAAACTTAAAGTAAATGTTTGTTGGAGGCTCTTAGCCCTAATTCTAATTTCTGATTGGATGAGACACAGACAGATATTCATGAAATTTACAATGTACGAAACACTACATACACTAACTATAAACACAAAGTAGTTTTCATCAAAAATACTACATTTTTGCTCTATTTGAGTCCGTGTGAACCAGAAAATGATTAATCGATTACTAAAATAGACTATTTCAATAATTGATTAGTTGTCGATTAATCGATTAGTTGTTTCAGCCCTAAATGCTGCTTTAGTAACTTTAGTGATTCCATAATAATTATTATAATAATTCAAAGTTCTATAATATACTGTACAATGCCTGATACTAAACGGATTTGGACAGACAGTGTCTCATTGCGTTATCTCTACTGACCTGGTAGCTAACGGAGTTGTTCCATTGCTTTCTGTCACCTTTTCATATCTAATTATACTGTAGTGTGTAGTGTTGTTGTATATGATTTAGGTTGATTGTTAAAACCAGAAGAAACCCACTGAGACACAGGGAGAACTTCCAAACGCCACACACACTGTCCAGTAACCTAACCAGGCTAACCACTCTGCCACTGTGTTAACCCTTTAGTCCTCAGTTTCTAACATGACTGTCTTTTCAGAGGAGCATTCTCCATCGTGCGGCGCTGTGCCAAAGTCCACACAGGACAGGAGTACGCTGCCAAGATCATCAACACTAAGAAACTGTCTGCACGCGGTAAGGACTGATGCCCCCATTTCGTACGTAAACAGATCCATGCGTTCTATGTGTAGTAACCGTCTAGGCATTATGTTTCCACACATGTCTAATGTCCAGCCTGTGTTAGTAACACTGTCCCAGATCAAATGAGATCAGATGTTTAAACAATGTTAAATGGAAACATGGGACCAAGGCACTCAGATCAATAAAGTGAAGAGGTTTTAATTACGCCGGCATAATTAAAACAGAAAAAAGTTTTAATTACGCTCAACTTCAACCTCCTTTTAAAACACAGAAGGTTAAAAACAGAATAAAAACAGAATAAACCATAAACAATCTTTTTTCTGTTTAAACAATGTTGCTTCAACAATGTTGTTTAAACATTTGTACAATTCTGGAAAAGTATTTTTGAGCACGCGATTGCAATTAAATCAAAATCTACTTTTTAGAAATTCTTTATCAGGTTACAATGTTGTTCTCTCATCAAAAACATGCCTGGAATGTTGTTTCAATCCACTCATGCATGTTTTTGGTGACTGTTTCAAGCACCTCCTGTTTCCCCAAAGCTCCTCCTGAGGCCCAGTGTATGCAGGAAACGTTTTCCTTACCTCTCCATCACTAGCAAAGTGTCCCTTCATTGTTGAGCAAAAACATTCCCCATAGTTTCACAACAGCAAGGCAAGGTATGTTGTATTTATACAACGCATTTCGTACACAAGGCAAATAAATGCGCCTTGGGACATGGGCAACATGCAACATGGGAGAAAAAATAAGGCCCTTTCCGAAACCACTTCCTCCTTCCTCTTCCTATGCAGTTACAATCGTAATACACGTTCCCACGAAGGAAAGGTCTGTCCGAAATAGACCAGCGAGAAATGGCTTTTAATCTCCTCCGTGAATGTTATATGGTCAAGTAAACTGCCATCATTCCAAAACAGTGTTAATGAGATCTGATCTGCCTTTATTGGTTGTGGTAAAGCACGTTTTTCCATGTAGTATGCTTCAACTCAGCACTGTTGGGCCGCTATACACAACACATCATGGTTTTTCATGTTTAGCATTTCCATTGCAAATCAACAACAGAACGGCAATGTGGATGAATACTGGAGGAAGGAGGCAGCTAAAAGACAACTTCCAAGATAAGCTACAGTATATGCAGATGTTATGCTAACACCAGCTAAAGCTGTGCTAACAGCGACTAAATGCTATCATCAGCAAAATCACCTTTGTGTGATGCTGTGAAATATGAAATCTTATCTTCCAAATATAATTTATGTATGTGAAGATAGGCTTCTGACAAATAATATGATATAATACATTTGTAGTAGGGATGGGACGAAAAAACGATTTGTATCGATACACGGATTTGCGCACGAGTGCATCGGCAGAGAAGCCACAGATCGATGCAGGACAAACACAAGATGCATCGGATTTTGCGTGCTCATATCGGTTTAATCTAGATACGTTACGGATCAGGGTTGCCAGATTCTCAAAACCAATATATCGTACCAAGCTTCCAAAACTATCGTATTTCAGCACAAACTATCGTACACTATTAATATGTCAATAGCGCTGTAGCACCTGTGCAAAATGTGGCTCATATCATCACCACCACAAACTACAACACAGGCTCACGCACTGTCCCATTTATTACATTACGCACATGCATGACATGACAACACAGGCACTCACCTAAGAGATGAACTCCACCTCCTCATCGGAGTCATTCACTTCTGATGCAGACGTTTGTGTACAAGTTTGCTAAAGTTATTGAGCACAGCAACATAGCTTTTGTAGGTTTGAAATCCGGACATCCCCCTCCATTCTTCAGACACTGATGCCTGGATAAGCTCGTTAAGGGTTGCAGTAATCAGTCGATTGCTGGATTTGGTTTGATCAGATTGGAGAACACTCACATGAGGCGTTAGAATGAGGAAAAATTATTAGCTAAGCCGTAATAAAGAAGCGGGCAAATTACCAACTCGCGAGAGGTGAGACGGGTTAGTCTTGCTGACCAATCAACTGCCATAGTGGAACTGTAAAACTGATCCAGGGACAGTCTCTCCTTCTGGCAGCAGATATTACACCTACGTGAATACGGAGGCTAAGTCTGACTCCAGATCAGAGCGAAAGCAAAGTGCTGTTGAGAGGGGACGGTGCATTTAACCAGACTTTATCTGGCGCTCTGAAATTATCGTACATTTAGGGCTTTTTTGAATTATTGATCGTACATCGTACAGGGGTTAAAATTATCGTACAAATACGATACGATCGTACATCTGGCAACCTAGTTACGGATGCAAAGCCCCTCGGGCCACTGCGTGCGTCATGTGCGTGCGTGCGTACAAGACGCTCCTCCTATGAGAAGCGTGTGTGTCTTACCGGTAAACTTCAGGCTGAGAGCGGTAGAAGTTCAGAAACACATCCGCGGTGTGGAACCAGGTTGGCTGCGCACTGTGGTAAATGAAGGACGTCACGTGTGCAGAACGCGATGAAAAGTTGCAGGAAGACTAACGCTGATAAAAATTCCAAACATCGCCATGATCAGCCATCTTCATTTGCCCAAGTCATTATGTCCACTTACAAGTGTAAAGAGTCCAAAAATCCACTTTACTGCACTGCATTTGAGCTAGGTGGGAGTACACGTGAGACTGCGCTGAGAGGCAGAGGGAGCCCCGCCCATCAATTAGCATATCCATGTGAGCTTTTCTGTGTGTGTTATTAATGTGTAAATAATTCACACAATCGCCTTTTTAATTTTAACAATACTGATCATAGATTAATAATAGATTAATAATAATAATAATTGTTCCCCAAACATTTGGAAAAAAACAAAACAAAGGAAAAAAACTATCTTAAGGTGGATAAAGTTAAATATGCAGTCTATATAAAAAATTTGTAGTTAATTTTAAAGTTGTCTAATATCAATTAATGGCCTCAATAATTGTGAATATTTGTCAAATCTTAATTTTTTTGAGCTGGTTCTATTGAATCATTGCATCAAGCATAGCGTGGATCACAAAATACCGAGACGCATCGTGATAATTGGCCTAAATCGAATGGTATCGGGCTGGTGGTGGTTACAGATGTGTGGTTCGAGATGCATCGTGGTCATGGTGATGATTCGAATCGCATCGCAGCTCTGGTGTCATCAGATGCATCTTAAATGAATCGGATCGTGGCAGGTGTATCGAGATGCGAATTGGATCGGCCAGAGGCCTAAGATTCCCATCCCTAATTTGTAGGCTTACAGAATGTATGCCATATCATTAAATGCACGGTAGCACAGTGGTTAGCGCCCGTGCTTCACAGCTAGAAGGTCCCAGGTTCGATCTCCGGCTGGAGGGGGGCCTTTCTGTGTGGAGTTTGCATATTCTCCCCGTAGGTTTCCTCCGGGTACTCCGGTTTCCCCTACCAGTAAAAACATGTACAATATGCCAGAATGAATGTAGTAAGTGAGTTGGTAATACAGGCTTGTAAAGCGCAATACAAGTGTAAGTCATTATTATTATTTCTTGTAACATTAGTGGGCGGTGCTGTAACTGTAAAGGGCCGTGTCTATTCCGTAGGATAATGGAATGTTCTAAGGCTCTACTGAAGGAACTTCTAAAGGTGTCTTCACTCTGGACATAGTGGAGGAAGGAGGAGCGGTTTGGGAAAGGCCCTAAGACTCTGTGGAAACAGGGGATTTCCAGGTCTAAACAAGATCTAAACCAGGACTAAACCAGGTCTGAACAAGATCTAAACCAGGACTAAACCAGGTCTAAACAAGATCTAAACCAGGACTAAACCAGGTCTGAACAAGATCTAAACCAGGACTAAACCAGGTCTGAACAAGATCTAAACCAGGACTAAACCAGGTCTAAACAAGATCTAAACCAGGACTAAACCAGGTCTGAACAAGATCTAAACCAGGACTAAACCAGGTCTGAACAAGATCTAAACCAGGACTAAACCAGGTCTAAACAAGATCTAAACCAGGACTAAACCAGGTCTAAACAAGATCTAAACCAGGACTAAACCAGGTCTAAACAAGATCTAAACCAGGACTAAACCAGGTCTAAACAAGATCTAACCAGGACTAAACCAGGTCTAACAAGATCTAAACCAGGATAAAAGATCTAAACCAGAACTAAACCAGGTCTAAACCAGATCTAAACCAGGACTAAACCAGGTCTAAACCAGATCTAAACAAGATCTAAATCAGGACTAAACCAGGTCTAAACAAGATCTAAACCAGGACTAAACCAGGTCTAAACAAGATCTAAACCAGGACTAAACCAGGACTAAACCAGATCTAAACCAGGTCTAAACCAGGACTAAACCAGATCTAAACCAGGACTAAACCAGGTCTAAACCAGATCTAAACAAGATCTAAATCAGGACTAAACCAGGTCTAAACAAGATCTAAACCAGGACTAAACCAGGACTAAACCAGGACTAAACCAGGTCTAAACCAGGACTAAACCAGGTCTAAACCAGGACTAAACCAGGTCTAAACCAGGTCTAAACAAGATCTAAACCAGGACTAAACCAGATCTAAACCAGGTCTAAACCAGGACTAAACCAGATCTAAACCAGGACTAAACCAGGTCTAAACCAGATCTAAACAAGATCTAAATCAGGACTAAACCAGTCTAAACAAGATCTAAACCAGGACTAAACCAGGTCTAAACAGATCTAAACCAGGTCTAAACCAGATCTAAACCAGGTCTAAACCAGGACTAAACCAGGACTAAACAAGATCTAAACCAGGTCTAAACCAGGTCTAAACCAGGTCTAAACCAGGACTAAACCAGGTCTAAACCAGGACTAAACCAGGTCTAAACCAGGTCTAAACAAGATCTAAACCAGGATTAAACCAGGTCTAAACAAGATCTAAACCAGGATTAAACCAAGTCTAAACAAGATCTAAACCAGGACTAAACAAGATCTAAATCAGGACTAAGCCAGGACTAAACCAGGTCTAAACAAGATCTAAACCAGGACTAAACCAGATCTTAACCAGGACTAAACCAGGACTAAACCAGGTCTAAACCAGATCTAAGCAAGGACTTAACCAGGTCTAAACTAGGTCTAAACCAGGACTAAACCAGGTCTTACAGGACTAAACCAGATCTAAACCAGGTCTAAACCAGGTCTAAACCAGATCTAAACCAGGACTAAACCAGGTCTAAACCAGGTCTAAACCAGGTCTAAACCAGATCTAAACCAGGACTAAACCAGGACTAAACCAGATCTTAACCAGGACTAAACCAGGACTAAACCAGGTCTAACCAGGTCTAAACCAGATCTAAACCAGGACTAAACCAGGTCTAAACAGGTCCAAACCAGGTCTAAACCAGATCTAAGCAAGGACTTAACCAGGTCTAAACTAGGTCTAAACCAGGTCTAAACAAGATCTAAACCAGGACTAAACCAGGTCTTAACCAGGACTGAACCAGATCTAAACCAGGTCTAAACCAGCTCTAAACCAGATCTAAACCAGGACTAAACCAGGTCCAAACCAGGTCTAAACCAGATCTAAGCAAGGACTTAACCAGGTCTAAACTAGGTCTAAACCAGGTCTAAACAAGATCTAAACCAGATCTAACCAGGACTAAACCAGGTCCAAACCAGGTCTAACCAGATCTAAGCAAGGACTAACCAGGTCTAAACTAGTCTAAACCAGGTCTAACAGATCTAAACCAGATCTAACAGATCTAAACCAGGTCTAAACCAGATCTAAACCAGGACTAAACCAGGTCTAACCAGATCTAGCAAGACTAAACAGATCTAAACCAGTCTAAACTAAGTCTAAACCAGTCTAAACCAGGTCTAAACAAGATCTAAACCAGGGCTAAACCAGGTCTTAACCAGAATTAAATATGTGCAAACAAGTAATATTAAATGAATGGGTCATATGTACAGTGGATAAAATATAAAATAGTCCAAGTAGAACAGAATGTAAAACAGATGAATCTAAAAAATGTCAAATTGTGTAAAGTGTACAGTCACAGTGCAGGTGATAGTGACTCTCACACTGAGGTTATTGCACAAGGTTTTGCATAGAAGTTATTTTACATAAATTACTTTGCAGTAGTGTGCTGCAACCAAGTCTAAACCATGTCTAAACCAAATCTAATCCGGGACTAAACCGAGTCTAATCCAGGACTAAACCAAGTCTAAACCAGAACTGTTTGTATTGTTATTATCATCAGTATTAATATGGTCTATAATCTGTTTTATGATTATGCTTTTGTGTAAATGTGGCGGTGCATTTGGCTCATATTTCTCCCACTGTTACATAACTGAGCTGCTGCAGGACTCAATTTTACTGTTACCAGGCAACAAGAAGCTAGCCAATCAGAGAGAGGCATTCAGAAAGAAAGGGACGGATGCCCTCCCATCCTCTGTAAAGTCGGATGGGGCAGGTCAGATTGTATGGTCGGATAAACACAGCATTAATGGCCTTTGTCTCTGATAGCAATGATCCGGGATTTTCCATTTGGAGATGAAAATACCACAGAATGTTCCAGAACACTGGCTCCGCTCCGACACTAACATAGATAGCCTTCTGCAGAATCCAAACGAGCTTAAAGAGTGGGGCTCCTTTGTGCTTGTAAAACCTTCCACTGATCAAATATTGTAGACATATTATTGTATTATACTACCTGCTAACAGCTAATGTTTTACCCTTGTTTGGACTGCTTTCTCGAGTTCATTCTGCCTCTGTTGGCTACAAGGTTCACATTTCTTTTCTTCTTTTTTTATATTTCATGGTTAGCCCAGGGCCTATGGGTACTAGGTCAAGGCGACCCTGCATATCCAAAAAGCATTTGTTTTGTATAACTATGATATACCTCTAAATAACTTTTCAAGGTCAATGTAAAATACTCACAAAACAACTAAGACTAGCCACAAAACTGACAGCATGCTAAAAGCATTGATGGTGCTGTGATAAACTCGTTTGAGTAAGTCAGTAAGTAAATGACTCAAACCTGTGTGAAACATTACTGCTCGTTTGAACAAGTCGGTTTCGTGTGATCTGTTCCTAAGAGATATCAAAGCCTGATTGAGCAGTCTTTAACACATTGTTGTGTTGCGTTGGTTTCAGATCATCAGAAACTGGACCGAGAGGCTCGGATCTGTCGACTGCTCAAACATCCAAACATCGGTGAGTCTAAACAGATTCAACATTTTTGACAGTTTTTTAAAGTTCTTTTTCCTGACACACAGTGCAAACACTGCACACGCCTTCCTTTACAAGCACGTTATAAAGCATTGCACTCACGGGTGAAAAGTGCGATTTCTTTTCAAAGTGTGAACTTTGCTGTCAAAGCTTGCACTCACAGAGCTGCAGTAATGTAGTTCACAGCAAAACACTAAACACAATCCAGTCAAAGAGTTGTAACTGATGAAGTGTGTTCAAATGAGCAAAAAAATGTGAGTTTTGGGAACTGTGTGCAAACAATTAATTGTGCTTAAGATTTTGAGTCCTGATTTAGAGAAATGTGTGCACTCCTTTGGCAGCTTTGTGCAGTGTCAATATTTTGTATAGCCCAATATCACAACAGGAGTTGTCTCACAGGGTGAGACTCTGAAGACTCTGATACTAACAACCATGTGAATAGTAATGAACAGACTACAGATAAAATAAATATTGTATCATAAAAGACAAAGTTTGCAGTAAGAAGAGGAAGAGGATAGCGCTCAGTGTACCGTACTTCCCACAGCAGTGTTCTTCTAAGGCAGCTTTACTTCAGGCTGTGGGTTAGAGCTTTACTTCAGGCTGTGGGTTAGAGCTTTACTTCAGGCTGTGGGTTAGAGCTTTACTTCAGGATGTGGGTTTACCTAACTGACCTGATCATAAGCTAATTCAAAGAGGTAAGTTTTGAGCCTAGTCTTAAATGTAAGGACTGTGTCTGCTTCTTTAACGTGAGCTGGAAGTTTATTCCATAAAACCGGAGCTTGGTAGCTAAATGCTCTTCCACCTACAGTGATTTGGAGACCCGAGGAATCACTAGTAGCCCTGAGTTTTGAGAGCGGAGTGCTCTGGTTGGCCGATATGGAACGATAGCGTCTTGGAGATAGAGCAGAGCCAAACCTTTTATGGGTTTATATGTGAGAAGCAGGATTTAAAATTTGATTCTAAACTCAACAGGAAGCCAGTGGAGAGACTTTAGCACAGGTGTAATGTGTGCTCTTCTCTTTGTACGTGTTAACAATCTTGCAGCTGCATTTTTAACTAATTGAAAACATCTCAGGGAACTTTAGTACACGCTGCTACCAGGCAGTTACAGTAGTCCAGCCTTGATGAAACAAATGCATTAATACGTTTTTCTGCATCACTCTTATTTTTCTTGTTTTAGCAATGTTACGGAAATGAAAGAACACTGTTTTACAAGCCTTGTATATGTGTTTTAAAAGAGAGGTCTTGCTCAAACAGAACTCCAAGTTTTTTTTTACTGTAGAGCTCGTCGATACGCTAACATTATCCAGGGAGATGATCTGCTGAGATAAAGACTCTCTCAGTTTTTGAGGGCCTAGTATAATAACCTTGGTTTTATCAGGGTTAAAAAGAAGGTAATTTACAGTCATCCAGGTCTTAATGGCTTTTACACAGGAGCTAAGCGTATCTAATTTAGCTGATCATTCTGATATCATTGAGAAAAACTGTATTACACCATACAGTATTTGTACAGTGCAGTTCAATTCCATTTTTTACCGGGCCAGACATTTCGGAGGCCATCGGCCACTGGGCCGGTCATTTGTCGAAACTCCTACCAAACCTATTCGTATATCTTTGGGATAAATAAATGAGAAAGTAATTGCTCAAGTCGAATTAAACATAAAAAGTTAATATTCCAGTATATTAAGCCCCTTTAAAAATCACAGTATCACTTGTTCTGCCCAGTAGGCGTCTAAAGCCTTTCCAGTTTATTTTATTATTTGAAGCCTGACATTAAGCACACACCTAAAGCACATGGCTACTTAATATGCGTAAACATAATTATTTCACAGCTGTTGGACTCATTGAGTTCTGACTGGGGTATGGGCCGCCAATGGTGCAGGCCTGGTACAGCGCCTTACAGATATGGTCACAACATGGGCCAGTTTACAGCCACTCCACACAAGGGGGTGGCAAGCTGCCTATGTAGCCACCACTGCCCAAACGGACCCGCCGACCACCATTCATTCATACACACAGGCTTCAGTCATCCTAGCCTATTCCCCTAGGGCTTGGGGAAACCTATGCAAACATGGGGACCTTTTTGCTGTGAAGCACGAACGCTGACTGCTGTGCAATCATGCCACCCTTGCACTTCTTTGTCTCCAGATGCCCTTCCACACACCCCGGTTACCTCCTGGGCTGTAGTAATAGTACACTCTGAGGTTTGAGTTATCATTATCTGAACAAGTTTGAACTAGTCCTAAGTCTGTTTCTCTGAGTTTTCCAAGTTTCATCGCAGCCTCAGGGCTGAGCAGGCCTGACTTATCATTGTTAGGGATTATGAGTAATAGCTACAGCAATAATAACAAATGGTTGGTTTTGGATCGAGGTCCAGGACCTTTTACGCCTGAGATCAGACTGAAATATGAACTTCTGAACTCATGCAAGAATCACAAGCATTTCAGAACATGTTTCAAACCCGCTGTTTTATGGTCCTTGTTTCTCGTGGTTGTGACCAAGTTTGTGGAGATGAATTATAAATCTGATCTGAGGCCATGCTGCAGGCTCTACATCAATGATTCACAAATGACACGGATCCTGCCACAGCAGATCCTGGGTCAGTGCATCAGAGCAGGACACAACATGGCGTAGTCATCCCTGTGTGGACTTCTTTAGTCGCTGAACGCTATCTATGCAGTTAGTCAAGGCACACATGCAGCAACACCGGAGCAAGTGCCCTCACTGGCGGAGAGCCTGGGTTTGATTCCTGGTCTGTGTGTGCTAGTTTAGTCCCAAACCCGCTGCTCCTGTGTTTTCGAGGTCCTCCCCGCAGTGTAACGTGGGTTTGTGCTTGTACAATCATTGCCTCCACTTTCAAACTATCTTTTCTCTCTAGCTTGACTTTTGACCTCTGTCATCAAAAAGTCTGGTTAGTGGCTTTAAAGATGGAGATGCACATGGCTCCAAAGAAGCGCTCTTCATGATTTACGAACATGCGCTGAGACGTTTAACAGCTAGCTTCTCTGTTTGTTCTCCTGAGGCTTTAGTCCAGTTCTGCGGATGAGTTTTTTATTAAAGACTGAAGAACATTTGTGTCTTTGTTCTAATAAACGGTACAGATGGATCAGAAAAGTGTGAAGATCTGCTCTGATCACAGTCTGCACTCAGTGTAACAAAGACAAACCTCTGTTGTAGGAGCTGTAGGAAACACTGCAGGTGAAAGGGAAAAAAAGAGATTGCACTTTGATACGTTTGCGGTAGATTCCTGACATAAATACATGGTAAATGGTCTCAACCTATATAGCGCTTTTCCACCTACGTTAGGCACTCAAAGCGCTTTACTGCAAGGATCCACTCACCCATTCATACACCAATGTACGCAGACACTGGAAGCAAGGTGGTTGAAGTGTCTTGCCCAACGACACAACGACAGTGTGCACCTTCAGGAGGCAGAATTCGAACCCCCAACCTTCCGAACATGAGACAACCCGCTCTACCATCTGTGCCACTGTCGCCACGCCAAATATAGGGGAAAATGTAGTGCAGGTAGTGAAGTGCAGTGAGTTAGCCTGTAGCTTACTCATTTTTAATTTTAGGGCTTTATTTTTTGACAGAATCAAATGAAGAGGGGATTTTGGTTTCAATGAACTAGTTTTAATGAACAAATAAAATCAAATTTTGTGTGTCGTCAATAAATCGGGTAAGACATTACTTACCAACAATCCTTCAGTAAAAACTCTTCCAAATATTGCAAAGTTGGAGACTCAAGATTTTGTTGCCAAAATGTAAGAAAGGGTCTTTTAGTTTTAGCTTAGTTTATTAGTTTATTTGAGCAGTTAAAATTCTGCACAAAAGGAGTGGGCTGAAGCAAAAGCTTATAAGCGCCCACCCCCGACATCATTGCAATAAAAACATTTCATCATATCACAGTAGTACAAGGAGCATATTACAAGGTACAAGAGCCTTTCTCTTTTAGAGAAAATCTATGTCAGAGCACGATTTAAAAAGCTTCTGGTGAATGTTTTATTTGTTTCCTGGTGACAGTTTAAATGTAAAACGCAAACTGGCCCAAAACCTGAAACATATTTCTTTATTTAATACAGTACTGGTAAAAGTCTGGAAACAGTTTTTATGTATCTATGGCTTTTCGTTATTTTCAAGACTATTTCAACATTTTACATTGTGTGGTTCTCATTGAAGACGTTAAACTATGAATGAACACATGGGATGATGTAGGAAACAAAAAAGGGTGAATACAAAATATGTTTTATATTTTAAATTCTTCTAAATGGCCATCCTTTATTCTTGGCATTTTCTCAATGAGCTTCATAAGGCTGTCTTTGACATGGTGTAACAGTCTGTGGAGTCAAAACCATTTCTGGTGATGATATTGTGAAACTGAGAAATGTCAAAGGTGCAAAGCAGTAATCTAAGCAAAAAGCAGCTATTTTGAAGAGTCTATTTTTTGTTTAAAACATAATTCCATATGAGTTCATTCATAAATGAATGCCTTCAGTGAGAATCTACACCGGGCAGGTGCACAATATTTTAACACACAATACAAATAACTGTCCAAACCACTAACAAATACATACATCATTAACATTAGCTTAACGTAACCATTTAAAATGTATCAGATGTTTTTTTTTCTGGAAACTATCACAACCTAAAATGTATACAAAATAGTGAAAAAATATTATGCGGGCTGATGCTGACAAAGCTGGTTATCGAGGATGTATTTCTTTACGTTTTGAGAGAAAATATTCAGATCTAGACAATGTCAGACTGTCTGGAATTTGATTCCATTGTTTAATGGTTTTATAAAAAAAACATTGTTGTTAGTGATCAGCGTCACTCTCAATAACAATCCTTGGATGGCACACGGGAGAGCCAAGCGTTCTTTCCAATCGGCGGTAAATTACCAAAAACATTTCGGCAGTAGGTAAATGATTTATAACCCTGTTCGAATATTAACGCGGAACCACTAAAAACACCACCACAGCAATAACACCTGCAGCTCTTGGCTGACCGGTTTACTCCACTTCCTGTTTGCTCCGCTGTAGAGATTTAGAGGATGCTGAGGCTTTAGTGGAGGGTCAGTCAATTTGCTTTTGTAAATTATCACAATGATAATCCTATAGGTTTATGTACAGAGAAGTTGCTGTCTTCAGAGTGAACGCTGATGTTTGCGACCTGCTGTGATGAAAATAGAACCGATGTGTGTGCATATATAAGCATGTGATAAGCTACAATATGTTTTAACTGACTTTAAACCAAAACTACACCCAAGCATTTTGTTTTATTCATGGTGTAAATGATGTTGATAGAAAACATGTTAAACAAAGTAAATTGGGAGAGTTGAAGCCACCTCGATAATGTAGGATGTTAAAAATGTAAAAGTATGGTTTTTAAAGGCTCACGCAGGGCAGCTGCCTCGGCGTATCTTTGTCATTATCACGTCTCTGATTGCACTGATCAGCTGAGAGAGTGCAGTGTGTGGGCAGGTGAAGGTGAGTCTTATGTAACTGCTGCATCACTTTAGGTAAAATAATGTCCTCTGCAGAGAACTCAATGTCCCATTATTGTGTATTTGTTAGTGTGTCTAAAAGCTGCTAACCCTGTAGCTCTACAAACATGTGAAATGCATGGGATTCTTGTATTAGTTCAGCAGCTCATATTTCAGAGTCTGCTAAGATATCGCGCCTGGAAAAGTTTCAAATGTGACTCAAACAAATCACAATAGTGAGAATGTATTTTGCCAAAGCCTATTCAAGCCTTTTATGTGTGTGTGTGTGTGTTGCCCTGGAGATGGCGTGTGTGTCTGTTGCTAGGTAACACACCTGATCACTGTGTGGGCTGGACATCCCATAATAACCGTCCTCTGCACAGGAATCTACAGCACAGACTGTAATGTTCACACTCAGACTGCATAATGTCAGATAAACACTGGATCACAGCTTTTACCTGCAGGAATGATGAGTGTACTGTACACTGAATCACAGATTCCAATATCACCTCACACGCATTTCCTTATCAACTTAAGCACACTGTCACACAATTTGAAATGCATTGGTAAATACTTACTTTGTATTTTTATATTAATAAACATTTATTAGACAGATAAGAATGCCAATTGTGCCAGACTGTGTCTGGTTGAGGTCAGCAATGGTGAAGGTCAAGAATAGGCTTTGGGCATGTTGTCTTAAAGGGAATTGGCACTGCTCACTCTGAGTTTGCTCCGGTTTACACTGTTTGAGGAGGTTGGAAGGCCTTGCCCTTGATTTGTCTGCATTTACAACAAGCACAGATATGGAGGAGATGATCTAGTTTCTGTAATTTTTAATGATATAGAAGCTTATTTGGTATAGAATGGAAGCTTATTTGTACTTTTTTTTTAAATCAATTATAACACATTTAAATGAAAGATAATATAAAAAGCATGCCTTTACTTGTCTCTATAGCATTTTTTCTACTGAACAGACATGCTACTGAACTGTCTCTACTGACAGATTCTGCATACAAATCAAAAGAACACAACTAGTTGCAGCACTTTTAGTTTCACAAACACTCTTAGTGATTGCATCCACAGACATATTGTGAATATTGTACAGCAATTCCCTAACTTGCTCAGTATCTATGACCTCTTTAATTCACCAAATTCCCTATTTACATATGTGAGGCTGCTTCCACATTATGTGATCTGCTGTTGCATTATTTCCAAAATTTGAATCTAATGTGGCTTCCACCAAACACTGCTTGTCCAAAAGCAGAAGGTCAAAGTCGTGAACATAAAAATGGTTAACTTTACTTAAAATGAATGGTGACCCAATCATAGTCAATCCTATG
Organism: Neogobius melanostomus; assembly: GCA_007210695.1. Lineage (NCBI taxonomy): Eukaryota > Metazoa > Chordata > Actinopteri > Gobiiformes > Gobiidae > Neogobius > Neogobius melanostomus. The sequence continues at coordinate 45,568 of VHKM01001128.1, read as the reverse complement.
AATATAAAAATTTAAAGAGCTTAAGGCAGACAAAAATACGCTATCTTACTCCAGGTGTTGTTGTAACAAAACAGATGAACATCAAAAGGTGTTCAGAAGAAATCAGCAGGCATCAGAAGATTACGTGTTCTCAGAAGGCTCTTTTATTGAAGATAGATGTTACATGTTGCTTGTTCAGTTGCTTGGAAAAGTCTTAGTTGTTACATGTTGCTGGTTTAGTTGTTTGGAAAAGTCTAACTAAAACTCCGTTCTCCCAAGTATTTCTTTGACTGTTAACTCCGCCCACTCAATGCACATCACATGCATTTCAGCATACAAAGACAAGAGAAACCTGAAACCTTCTCAATGCTCATCCTCTACATCAAAGCACATTCTTTTAGCTTACTGATTACATCTGGAGACTATTGTGCTGCAACAGATAACACTTCTTATTGCCCCTCTAAACAGGATGTTCTCTGCTCCCCCTCGAGTTCAAATGGCCTTTGACTTCAGTTAGCATACAAGTTATAAAGGGTAGCTAAAGATACATTTTAAAACTCGACAGTTTCCCCCTCTTGAACACATTTCTATGTGTTCACCAAAAGAAAATATCACTAAAGATTAAAACATGCAAAACTAAAACTAAAATCCTAACATACTAAAAACTAAAAATTCAAAACTTTATTTCTACTCACGATATGTATCCACCTTCCACTTGCATCAACATATACCTCACAAACGAGTTATTTGTTAGTCCTATTTTTTACTTTTATGTCGCTTTTATGCAAAATCAGTTAACAATTTAGTATGGCAAAATCAAAACTAACAATTTTCACTATGATTTTGGTTTAACAAATCAAATTAATTCAAACTAATCCATGGCCTGCTTGGAAGCCTGGAGTGAGAAGAATATATTACGATGTCAATGGTTGACATTGGAAGGTGGGCACACACATAACATTCAGTATTACTAGCAAGATGAGCAACGTAGTTCACATCTTCATAACATATTAGCTTGGTAATGAGGAACTCTCTCTCTCTCCTCTCTCGATGTAACGTTTATGTCGAACTTCAGAATCTACATTTAACCAGTCTTCAACAGTAATAAAGAAACACAATTACGATAAACAAAATAAAAAACACATATCACTACTCAAAGTGAGCATCCCATTTTTTGTAAACTAACTTTTTGATTTGTCCATGGTGACGTTGACTTCTTCTGGTCACGTGCAAGTGTGTATGATGTGACCACGATCGTCTGTATGCCTAGAGCAGAGCAGAGGTCGCCAGTACTTGCTCTTCAGTTAATACTAACAGTGTAGTATGTACTTGGGTGGTTGCTTCCTGTGAACTGTGATACCTTTAGTTCACCAGGTGGGTGAGGTGAATCCAGGGAGATTTTATGACGCCTTCACAGCAGTGGCCTCGTCCACAGCGTGTGATTTGAATTCTCCCCTCTCTCTGCCCTTGAAGCCTCAGGGGCAAAGACTGATGACATGTGGTCTTCATCATCAGTGCCAGATGTTGAAACAGCCATCTTGTTTGTCCTCCATGTCGATTGTAGAACCAGATATGGCTCAGGCTGGTATGGTTGGGTCCAGTTTATGCATTTTAACATAAACCCAAAGTTCTGGAGAAATGTCCATGTTCGTGTCAGGTCTATTGTTACGGTTTGCTGCTTCTTTGATTGCCTCATCAGCTACATGATTGCCCAGAGACACAGAGTCTCCGCCTTTGGTATGGGCTTTGCATTTCATGATGGCTAATTTCTTTGGCAATTGAACCGCGTCAATAAGTTGTCTGACCAGTGCTTCATGCTTATAGGAAGTCCTGTTGTTAGCTTGAAACCATTCTTGATCCAGTCTGCAATAGATATTGTGACTGTCTTGTAAGCACAAACTAAGTCAGTATGGATATTTGCTTCGCAGCCTTCCAGAAGTTGTAAGGCGTGTAGTACTGTCATTTGCGTTGATTCTTCTTGTACTTGTTTTGCCTCCAGTATTTCATGCTGTTGTGTTGACTGTTGTTTGACTACAGCATGTGACGAAATGACATGTCCTTCTTTCGCTCTGTACGAGCAGCCATTACAGGATAAAGTCATTTCTGGATTGGGCAGTGGAGTTGTCTTCAGATCGGCTTTGATATACAGTTCACTTTTGGCTTTTTCTTCACACGTATGATGTTCAAATTGTCCATGATTCATATGTATAATCAACTGATGATTCTGCACAAGATGTGAGGTCTTCTCTGTCGTCTTGGTCAAAGCTGCCAAGTAACGTGCACATCCAAATTGTGCCTTTTTGTGAAGTCAAGTTTGCAAGAATTATGTTTCAGCACCTTTCTGGTTCCATCCTGCTTTACTTGGTCTCGTGTGAAGAACTGGACATTCTATTGTTAATTGCGTTGTTATTATTATGATTATATATAAAATAATATTTAGATCCGCCATGCTTAGTCAAGGGGATTATATAGGTCTTAGTTAATCAATATTTCTGTATTTATTTAGTTATTAGATTTATCATCTAAATCACTATTAGTTATAAATAATAATATTTATATTGCTTCATGCATGTATTTATTCTTTTTATCTACTCCTACTTCTACTTCTCCTCCGTCATTGCAGCACCCCGGGGGGTGGGAGAAGTCGCACCATGGATAAGGGAAAGGGGAGGGGTTGACCGCGGCGTAGCCGGTCGCTAGGGGTTAAACAAGACGAGAGGCAACTCCGTCTCCTCGCCTGATTTAATATGTATATATATATATATATTTTCTAGTGGACGTCCAACTATATATAAAAAGATATGCAGCTGTGTGAATTAGTACAGCCTGCGTTTATATTTTCCATTAATCTTTAATCGTACGATGGAAAAGAAATAATGTTATTCAAAACCCGCACGTGTATCTGGCCATCTCTTAATTAATCAATCTATATTCCTTTGTCTTTTTCTCCCGTGTGCAAAGAACTGTCCCTATGGCGTTTAAGAAACATCACGGATCCCCTAAAAGCGTTCTATTTACAGCGTATTATTTACATAGCGTTTCCTGTTTCTATTGTTTAATTTTTTTTTTTTTGCGAATTTTACATAATGTCCCAGTCCATCAAATTACATTTTATTTATTTTTAGACCAATCTTAGGCAGTTTAGAAAGGGATGCCTCACCGCTCTTTGTGCACTTGAAATCTTCTGGACTCGAACTTTATGGAGACTTTTCAGATGTTTTTTCTTTCTTTCTGAGATCTGTCACGTGCTGTTTTTCCTCCTTTTCTGTTTTCCTCCACACGTGCTCTTGTTGCTTTGTCACTTCTGTCCTCCTGCGGTGCGCGCATGCGCGGTCTGCTGTTTTCCTGCGGCGCGTGCTTGGGCCGTTGTCCTGCTGCTGTTTTGGAGCGTTTGATGAAAAAGCAGTTCTTCAGCTCTCAGTGCTCTTTACGTTTCTAAACAAAAACTTGGGTCGCCTTCGTGCTCTGCCTTGCGCTTTGATCACGTCGGGGTCACCAATTATGAATATAAAATTTAAAGAGCTTAAGGCAGACAAAAATACGCTATCTTACTCCAGGTGTTGTTGTAACAAAACAGATGAACATCAAAAGGTGTTCAGAAGAAATCAGCAGGCATCAGAAGATTACGTGTTCTCAGAAGGCTCTTTTATTGAAGATAGATGTTACATGTTGCTTGTTCAGTTGCTTGGAAAAGTCTTAGTTGTTACATGTTGCTGGTTTAGTTGTTTGGAAAAGTCTAACTAAAACTCCGTTCTCCCAAGTATTTCTTTGACTGTTAACTCCGCCCACTCAATGCACATCACATGCATTTCAGCATACAAAGAAAAGAGAAACCTGAAACCTTCTCAATGCTCATCCTCTACATCAAAGCACATTCTTTTAGCTTACTGATTACATCTGGAGACTATTGTGCTGCAACAGATAACACTTCTTATTGCCCCTCTAAACAGGATGTTCTCTGCTCCCCCCTCGAGTTCAAATGGCCTTTGACTTCAGTTAGCATACAAGTTATAAAGGGTAGCTAAAGATACATTTTAAAACTCGACAATCCACTGTTATCAACTGTGGTCGCCTTCCCTGTCATATCATCTCCTATTTAGGATACATACTGTACTGAGAGGTTTTTACATACTGTAGGTCTAGTAATGCTTTCCCATAGTTACCATAATCTCTATGTGCATCAGTTGACTGCCTCTGTAATAGGATGTTGAACATTTCCAACCTGGTTGATACTCCTATTTCTTTTTCGTCTGTATCCTCTAAATCACCACACATCAGTGCATAACTGTCAGAATTGTTATGAAGAATAGCCTGGGCTAGTTCATCAAACAGTGAGATATTGGAACATCTGGTAGTGAAAGGAGGGATATACATAAGCTGCCAAAAACATACACGCACATCACTCAGCAAATCAATGTGTGTACATTTCTTGACAATCATTTTGCTTACAGCCATTATTACTCCCCCAGAGCGCCAGTTAGCTAGCTTGTGTCTAGCAAACAAGTAAAAAACTATTTGATCACATTTTTCACTCAACTCGGGTATATCAACACCATCTGTTTTAGTCTCAATAAAGCAAACGATATAGTTCTCACACATAACAATAAAGTCAGGAGAGTCAATCTTACGTTTGACACCGCAAACGTTGACGGTGCCCTACTACAGCTTCAGGACAGCCCTTACCCCTCTGTCCTTACTAGAGCTTCAGGGCAGCTCTTACCTACACCCTCTGTCCTTGCTAAAGCTTGAGGACAGCTCTTACCCCTCTGCCCTTACTAAAGCTTCAGGACAGCTCTTACCCCCTCTACCCTTACTAAAGCTTCAGGACAGCTCTTACCCCCTCTGCCCTTACTAAAGCTTCAGGACAGCTCTTACCCCCTCTGCCCTTACGAAAGCTTCAGGACAGCTCTTACCCCTCTGCCCTTACTAAAGCTTCAGGACAGCTCTTACCCCCCTGCCCTTACTAAAGCTTCAGACAGCTCTTACCCCCTCTACCCTTACTAAAGCTTCAGGACAGCTCTTACATACCCCCTATGTCCTTACTAAAGCTTCAGGACAGCTCTTACCCCCTCTGTCCTTACTAAAGCTTCAGGACAGCTCTTACTTACCCCTATGTCCTTACTAAAGCTTCAGGACAGCTCTTACCTCCTCTGCCCTTACTAAAGCTTCAGGACAGCTCTTACCCCTCTGTCCTTACTAAAGCTTGAGGACAGCTCTTACCCCTCTGTCCTTACTAAAGCTTCAGGATAGGTCTTTCGCCAGGATAGGCGCCGATCCCATGGGTTCTATGGGGCTGGAGCACCCACTCAAATCTTTGGGCACTCAGACGAATTTGCCATAATTACAAAATGATTCAATAAATATCGCCTAACCTGTAAAGCCGCTACTCCGTTTTCTGCAAATACACAAGCGCGGGGCGGTTCATAACATTAATGTACATACGGCGTTGCAATTTCGTTCCACCCGTAGAGTAGGTAGAGTGCCGGGCTATATAAGGGGTATACCCTGAAATTCTATATTTCGCTTCACTTGAGTCCAAATTTTAGGGTTAGGCAGTTAGGCAGTTTTAACTATGACATTATTAGAATATAATGTAGTTGATTTTAAGGGAAGGCACAGGAGAGAAAATAAAGAGGCAGAGTCACATGAGGCCTCCTCCATTGGCACCCAATTTGTTATTAGTATTACACCAAAATAACATTGCAGATATTGACGGACCAATAGTAGTATAAAAAATTTGGCAGGGCAAGACCTCCAAGTTCCTTGCTTTTTTGTAGGAGGTTCTTTCACATTCTGGGAGGTTTTTTGTTCCATAGGAACTGTGAAATAGAACTGTCAAGTGACTGAAAAAAGCTTTTTGGGATAAATACAGGAATGCATTGAAAAAGATACAAATATTTTGGCAGCACATTCGTTTTTATGCAACTAATTCTTCCTGCCAAAGAGAGAGGCAACATGGACCAGCGATTTATATCTTGAGCAAGTTGTTCCAGCAAAGGATTGAAGTTGGTTTTGAAAAGCTTTGAAAACTCCTTAGTTACATGAATTCCCAGATATTTGAAGCTTTGTAAAGCAGCTTTAAAAAGGTAGACTAGCCAGTGGGTAAGCTACCACCGCAGGATTAATGGGAAGAATTTCACTTTTATCAAAATTAACTTTATAGCCGGAAATCTGTCCAAAACTCTTCAGCAATGATCGAATTGGAGGCATGGAGTTATCTGGATCTGAGACAAAAGCAACAGATCAGCCGCATATAAGGATACTTTATGGACTGAACCGCCCCTTGAGATGCCACACATACTGCTAGATCTGAGGGCTGCTGCCAGCGGCTCTATGGCTATTTAAACAAAAGGGGGGAAAGAGGGCAGCCTTGCCGGGTTCCACGGCCTAAGGAGGAATATTAAGAGTAATGATTGTACGGACACGTGACAATGGTGAGGAATATAACAATTTGACCCAAGATATAAATGTGCAACCGAAACTGAAACGCTTTAGGGTATAAAATAAATAGGGCCACTCCACCCTATCAAAAGCCTTTTCGGCTTCCATGGATATGACTATTTCCGGAATGTCAGATGATAAGGGTGAGTGTAAAATATTCAGCAAACGTCTAACATTGTGGTATGAGTGTCTGGTCTTTATAAAACCCGTCTGATCGGGGCTAATTATTGTAGACATTATGAACTCCAGACGTTTCGCCAACATTTTTGCCAAGACTTTAACATCTGCACACAGCAGAGAAATAGGACGGTAATTACTGCAAACACGGGGATCCTTGTCTTTTTTTTAAATAAAGGAAATTGTAGCTTGTCGTAGGGTGAGTGGTAGAACACTACAATCAGAAGCCTCTTTGAGTATGGCAAGTATAAGGGGAGATAGTTTATCAATAAAGACCTTATAGAATTCTGATGGGAAGCCATCAGGCCCGGGGCTCTTTCCACTCTGCATGGACATCACAGCATTATTAATTTCAGTTGCAGTAAATGCAAGTCTAAATCAGCTGCAACACCTGGTTCAATTGTAGGAATTGTAAAAGATTTAAAGAAATGCTCATAACGGCTTTCATCAGGTGGATTTTCAGATGTGTATAAAGATGAATAGAAGTCCTTAAACTAATTGTTAATATTTTGAGGGTTAACAGAAAGCCTCTCAGAGACATAAATTTCAGTGATGTGCTGAGCTGAAGTTGATTGACGAATCTGGTGAGCAAGAACTTTGCTCGTAATAGCTATGTCTGGTCCTGGTTATTGATTGAACAGCTACATCAGTGGCCATAGAATCAAATTCAGGCTTTTTTAATAGGAGTTCTTTGGTCAGATCAGCAGTGGGGGATTGTGCACACTTAATTTGCAATTCCGACACCGCACCTGGCTTTTTTGAGAAGCACTCTTGTTTTTGTAGACTGTATAAGCTATTATTTCACCCCGCAAAAAGGTTTTACAAGCTTCCCAGATTGTGGCTGCTGTTACATCAGGCGTAACATTAGTAGTGATATAGAGATCTATACAATTGTTCATGCATTTGACAAAGTCTTCGTCATTAAGTAATAATGAGTTAAAGCGCCATGGAGACCGCACCAAGGAATTACCCGGAAGCGAGATATCCAAAACAACAGATGCGTGATCGGATATTACCATGGGAGCACAATTGCAAGAACTAACCGTAATACTGGAAAGACGCCTCGCCGTGAGTCTTTCTGTTGACTTTAGGAATAACTAGGAGACGCCTACCGGAGGAGCGCAGGGACCGCGAAGGCTCATATGGTAAAAGCAGTTCTGAAAGATAAGAAGGACCAAGACCATTAAGACATTTAAAAGAACTTTAAAATCGATCCTGAAACACACGGGGAGCGACTCTAAAACCGGTGTAATGTGGTCCCGCCTCCTGGTCTTTGTCAGGACACGAGCTGCTGAATTTTGTAAAAGTTGTAAACCTGAGATACTCTTTTTGGGAAGACCAGAAAGCAGGGCATTACAGTAGTCGATATGACTGGTGATAAAAGCATGCATTAGCGTCTCCGTGTTGGCCCGAGAGAGAATGGGGCGGACTCTGGCTATGTTCTTTAGATGGTAAAAACCTATCTTTGTGATATTCTTAATGTGTGGAATAAAAGTCAGCTCAGAGTCAACGATCACACCCAGGTTCTTCACCTGTGAGGAAGGATTAAAAGACAGTGAATATAGTTTGGGTAAACAATTCTCTCTCTGGGCCTCAGGACCGATGATTAAAACTTCAGTTTTCAGTTTTAGTCAATGACATTTAAAGCCTTAATGACATTTAATGCATATAACGTGTGGAGCACTGCCATGTTGAAACATCCTGTTGATGTGTTTGTGTTTCAGTGCGTCTTCATGACAGCATCTCAGAGGAGAACCACCACTACCTCATCTTCGACCTGTGAGTAACCCAAACATGATTGCACTCTTTTCATATCACCAAGGGTTTATGTACCATGCACCTGTCAGGAGCAAGTCCCAGAGCGGATGATTCTTGTTATTTAAATGGATGTTTATGTCCCAGTTGTCCAGGAGTTTTCTATCGTATTAAAGCTTTTCAAACTTGTCAGCTAGACTGAGGATGTGTACTCTCTTCTCAAAAGATGTTTCACAATCTTGCTAATCAATCTGGTTTGAAACTCTCCTCCAGAGGGGAGGAGTTTCTGTTTACTTTAAAGCTCCTCATTCATTCAGTGTGCAGATGTTTTACATCTCATAACATCTCACTAGAAGACCTTGGGAATGACAAATCATAAGCACGTCAAGTCTATTGCATGCAATCAATCAGAAATGGTGTTACTCTCAAATCTTTAGATTACCTACTTTAGCACTGTATACGGAGCAGCGTACGATGGCCTCTAGACACTGGCCTGTCTCAGATGCCTCCTCTATTTACTCTCCTCAGTTTTCTGTCAGTGCTTGTAGTTATTGAGATCTGGAGCAGATGACATCCCCTTTTTATCAGGCACTTTCGTGTACGTTCAACATGTAGCAAAAGGTGTGCAGTGTCTATTTCTGAGGCCACATCCACGGTCAACAAGTCACATATGAGACCATTTATCTAAAAATGAAAAGGTAAATCAAAACAACTGGAATTACTTTTAAAAAAGAGCTGACAGTTTCTCTGCTCATCCAGACAGCCTCCTCAGAGCTGTTGTCCGTGGTGACAACACCCACCAGATATAGACGCGGGGTGTGTGAATGGTGAATACCCAGTTACGGCAGATGACATCACTGGCGGGGGCCCCAGACACGACTTGGGTCCAGGCCGTGTCTGAGGCATCTTCTGGATGGCTCTGTCCCAGGTGTCCCAGGTGTTGGACAGACCCCCTTGTCTGTTGATGCCGGGCGCATGGATCTCTCATATATGGCCTCCTTTACCCCTCTCTCGAACCATCGTTGCTCTTTGTCCAACAGGCGTGTGTCTCTGTCCTCAAAAGAGAGGCCCATCTCCTCCATGTGTAGGAAGACAGCAGAAGTTGGGCCCGATGATGTTTGCCTCCGGGGCGACAGTGGCGCAGATGGTAGAGCGGGTTGTCTCATGATCGAAATTCAGGGGTTCGAATCCCGGCTCCTGCAGTCTGTCGTTGTGTCCTTGGGCAAGACACTTCACCCAATGCCTATGTGTGAGTGGTTGGTGGTGGTCGGAGGGACTGTTGGCGCAGATGTGTGCAGCCTCGCTTCTGTCAGTCTACCCCAGGGGAAACTGTGGCTACAAAATGTAGCTTACCACCATCAGCATGGAGTGAATGAACCCCCTCCCTTTCATGTGTGAAGTGTGTCATATAAAAAGCGCTATACAAATAAGATTCCCTTCCTGGTGCTGAGAGAGGTGCTTCTCCAAGGGCTGAGCTGTTTAATAGCGCCTGATGTTTCTAGAGATTTTAAGAGCACTACCGCTTACGTTCTGTACTTAGATGTAGGATCGCGTTTAAGCAGTTCATATGTTTCTGTATCACTTAATAACCTTTGCACTTTAGCGTCATAGTCCAAAGTGTCCATAAGAACAGTACACTGACCTTTATCACCTACCGTGTCTGTATCTGGTGGGTGTGGTCACCACGGATTGAGACAACAGCTCTGAGGATGCTGCCTGGATGGGTAGCGGAACTGTCAGCTCTTTTTTAAAAGTAAGTCCAGTTGTTTTGATTTACCTTTCTTTTGTTGTCTTAATCAAATATGGAATGTTCGGCTGCGGAGAATATTGTGAAGGTGGACGATAACATTACTATTTGCCATCCCAGAGTGACGGGAGGAGAGCTGTTCGAGGACATCGTGGCGCGGGAGTACTACAGTGAAGCGGATGCTAGGTCTCTTATACATGTTAATTTTCAAACCCGTCTGAATCCTTCCTGACCTCTCTGTGACTCCTGTGTGACTTCTGACCCTGCAGCCACTGTATCCAGCAGATCTTGGAGGCGGTGCTGCACTGTCATCAGATGGGCGTGGTCCACCGTGACCTCAAGGTGAGACTGCTCCTGCCTCACAGATACTGACCATCAGGTCATATAGCAACTGGCCAAGCCCAAAGGGTGCAGCTCTTTATAAATGTCTCCATATTTGAGTCAAAGCTGCTAACCCTGTAGTTTAGAGCTCTATAAACATGATCAGATTTATGATATTTATGTTCATACTTACAGTTTAAACACAAAACGTGTCGGAAACGTCTGGAGATTAAGTCCAAATGTTTATTGAGACGTTTAAAAGATAAATGAGACATTTAGATCCTTCTATAATTAGGAAAATAGTTATTTTTATTAATAGTGTTAGGTAGGTAGCGGGAAAGTTCCATAGATTCTGAGTCACTCATTTTGCATTGGTATAATATGCTTGGCATTGTAACAGTTATGAACATTCTACCTATACGTCTATAGAAGAAATTGTGATTATTATTATTATTATTATTATTATTATGGCTTTCAATTGTATTGCGCTTTACAACATCATGTAACATCATGGCAAGGCAAAGCAAGGGAACTTTATACCACGCATTTCGTACACAAGGCAACTCAATGCCATGAAGGATGTCAGTCGGTGGAGGACAGGTGGCTTCCTACCTCCAGAGCGTGGGGATAGAGATGGACCTGGAGCACATCAAGGCGTGTCACCCACTGCCCACAAAGAACGAGAGACCACCAGCGGTCATCATGAGGTTCACAAATCGGAAAAAGAAAATACCACTGCAAAAATGACGCAAACTGAAAGGCACAAATGTTTTCATAAATGAACACTTGATCCTTGCGATGTCAGCATTGTGTCCCCTTTAACACTGCCCCCAAGGATCACATGACAACTTAAAAACAAGAAACAACAAAACCACAGGGCACAGAGAGTCCTGGGGGGCATCGGGTCTGGAGCACCTCCCCGAAGGCAGCGGGTCAGGGGCTCCGGCGGAGGCTGCGGATCTGGAGGTCTCCCCGGGGGCGGCGGTTCCGGAGATGGGTCTGGGGCTCAGGCAGAGGCGGATCCGGGTCTGGGGGCTCAGGCAGAGGCGGATCCGGGTCAGGCGGAGGCAGAGACGGGTCAGGCGGAGGCAGAGACGGGCGGAAGCAGACGGTAGGCGGACAGAGACGGGTCAGGCGGAGGCAGAGACGGGTCAGGCGGAGGCAGAGACGGGTCAGGCGGGCAGAGACGGCAGGGAGCAGAGACGGGTCAGGCGGAGGCAGAGACGGGTCAGGCGGAGACAGAGACGGGTCAGGCGAGGGTCAGGCGGACAGAGACGGGTCAGGCGGAGACAGAGACGGGTCAGGCGGAGGCAGAGACGGGTCAGGCGGAGGCAGAGACGGGTCAGGCAGAGACGGGTCAGGCAGAGACGGGTCAGGCGGAGACAGCTGCGGCGGAGACAGAAACGGGGCCGCTGCGTGACTGGTCAGCGGGGCAGCTGCTGCGACTGGTCAGCAGCTGCACGTCCGCGAACTCAGGCGGAGCGGGAACAGAACCTCCACTGCGCAGGAGCAGGGACGGGTCCTCTGGCGTAGGCAGAGACAGGTCAGGAATCCCCGGAGACGACAGGCAAGGCAAGGCAAGGCAAGTTTATTTGTAGAGCACAATTCATACACGAGGCAATTCAAAGTGCTTCACAGTTGCAGAAAAAATTAAATTACAAGAAAACAGTTAAGACAGCAGGGCAGGGATCTCCGGAGGCGGGTCCAAGATCTGCCTCTGCCGCCGTGGCCCGCGGCGGAGGCAGATCCGGGAGCTCCGGAGAGGTCCAGGGCGGCAGATTCAGGTCCGTGAGCTCCGGAGGCGGAGTTCCCTCCGTCCATAGGCTTCTCCAGAGGCTGGAGCGCGGTCTCTGGTTAAGGCAGATCGGGAATCTCCGGAGGCTGAGGCAGGTCAGGCGTCTCTCCGGAGCCGGGAGCAGGTCAGAGATCCGCGGAGGTAGCAGGCACGGTGCGGACTCTCGTGGCAGCGGCCGGGAGGGGCTCCGACGTGGCGTAAGGGCAGGAACAGGTGGAGCCCGCTCTTGGCCCATCTCTGGGTTCGGTGGTGGCCCTCGGACGGAGGGAGCCCACCCTGGGCGGAGATAGGTGCCCAGCGGTGGCTCCGGGACAGAGAGAGCCCACCTTGGACCGGGGTCAGAGACGGGCCGCGGCTCCGGAACAGGTGGAGCCTACCCCGAACGGGGAACGCTGTCCGGCGGTGGCTCCAGGACGGAACATGACGCCTCGGTGAGGTAGATGCGGGGCGACAGACGGGAGGTGAAACCCTGGTTCTTGGCCGCCTCACACGAGCCCTGCGTCTGCCTCCATGCCCACCGGCCTCAGCCGCAGATAATCTGCAGGAGTCCGCCTGCGACTCCCGCTGGGGCTGGTAACCCAGCCAACGAAAAATAGCTCCATCGGAACGACTGCTGGGTCTTGTGCTGGTCGGTGCATTCTGTTATGTTTAAGGGGTGTGTGGTGGAAGAAGACCCAAAAATGCAGAGTAGTCCAAAAATAGGAGCCAACTTAAATTTAATGGAGCTTGTCCAAGGCGTACAGGACAGAAACACAAAACCAAAAACAGGGGAAACAAGACAAACCCCAAACAAAACTAAATAATCAAACCCAAACCATGACAGAAACACTTCGCTCATTCATTTAGCATTATTGCAATCACTGAAACCTGGTGCAACGATGATAAAGGTATTTTGTCTTGATGGCTATGAATTAAGATATACAAACAGAATAAACAAAATTGTTTTGCAAATAGTTGCAGTTGTTTTGTACATTTATAAATCTGTTAAATTTAATGTTTTAACAAATATGACCATAGCTGTGGATGGATTATTTGAATGTTTAACAGTTAAAATTCTAAATGATATAAAGACTAATATCTTCATGAGTTGTGTGTACCAGGCACCTGGTTCGAGTATAGAAATGGATAAACTGTTTTCCACTGTGAACCAAAAAACACTATTTATCTGTGGTGATTTTAACATTGATTTGTTAAATCCAACTAAGCTAAAAACCGTTGATGACTTCATTGACACAATGTACAGCGTGTCTCTGTATCCAACTATAACTAAACCGAGCAGAATAACGTCACACAGTGCCACAATCATTGATAACATTTTACTAACATCATGGGGAATCAAATCACAAGTGGCCTATTTATATATGATATCACCGACCACTTACCTGTTTTTACTTTGTATGACTGTAATCTCAAGACGCTATGGTAAAAATCTCTAAACGCATAATAACTGAGAAAACGATCCGTGCCCTAAACAATAGTTTGGCACTCAATGATTGGACTTCAGTTTACAGAGAACCAAATGAGGACAGTGCTTATTGTAACTTTTTAGATATCTTCACTTCCCTGCATAATAAACACTGCCCTGTGAAAGAATATTTTATAAAGGAAAACCTATCAAAATAAAAACAAAAGAACTGGAGCAAAGATATAAGAAGTACAAAATAAATCAATGGATATTATAAGAACAAGTTATATATTATGTTATATATAACAACGGTTATATTATCACAAAAAAAAACTTGGGATGCTTGAATAGCCTAATCAAACAAGGCTCTTCAAAGTTAACATATCCCGATTACTTTATTGATGAAAATGGTGAAGATTAGAATATGAATAATATAGTAAATAAGTTCAACAATTTTTTTTGTTAATGTTGGCCCTGAGTTGCTGCTGATATACCAGACAATGGATGTAAAAGTAAGTCCTCCACTGACTGTCATGATATCAACATGACATTAGTTAAAAAGGTTATACTGAAATATTGTAAAACCCCTAACAGTCATTCCAGACTGGCTTCTTTCCAAGTAAAATGAAAATCGCTAAAGTAATTCCGCTCTTCAAAAATGAAAACAAACACGCTTTTACAAACTACAGACCAATCTCTCTTTTGCCTCAGTTCTCAAACATTTTAGAGAAGCTTTTCAATTCTCTACTTGAAAAGTTTCTTGAAAAACATCATATAATTAATGAAGGTCAGTATGGTTTTAGGTCCAACAGAACTACCTCAATGGCAATAACTGTATAATAATAATAATAAATTACTTACGCACTGGAGCAAAACAAGTATGCAGTTGGTATCTTTATTGATCTAAAAAAAAGCCTTTGATACGATTAAAAAGTTATTTAACAGGGAGAGTACAGTTTGTAAAAATGGGTCAGTATATCAGATACTCTTGGTGTCAGTGTTGGGGCCAAAACTGTTTAATGTGTATATAAATGATATTTTTAACACATCCAAAGTATTGAAACTCATACTATTTACAGACGACACTAATATATTCTACTGTAGTGATGATTATAATGACTTCTTAAATACTGTAAACTGGGAACTAAATATAATTAAAAAGTGGATGGACATAAATAAATTATCCTTGAATATAAACAAAACTAAGATAATGATGTTTGGTAATCGCAATACAATGTCTGAGCACAAAATAAGTATTGATGGTACCCAGGTTGAAATCGTAAGTGAGACTAAATTTTTGGGCGTAATAATTGATAGTAAATTGTCATGGAAACCACATGTCAGACACATTAAAACAAAAATCTCCAAAAGCCTTTCAATTATAAATAAAGCAAACTATACCTTGATGAAAATGCACTCCGTACTCTATACTGCACCTTGGTACTCCCATACCTTACGTATTGTGTTGAAGTGTGGGGGAATACTTACAAGAACACAATTAATCCTCTGATTATATTACAGAAAAGAGCAATGCGGATCATTCACAAGGTTGGTTTTCTAGACCATACTCATAATCTGTTAATGCAGTCAAAGTTGTTAAAATTTGATGACCTTGTAAAATATAGTACAGCAATAGTCTTATACAAAGCATTCAACAATTTATTACCGCCTAACCTACAATGTTTTTTTTATAACTCCAGTGCGAGCTTATGACTTGAGAGATTTTGGATGTTTTTCATTGCCGAGAGCTCAAAACACTCGTAAACGTTTCTGTGTGTCTGTATGCGGAGAGAAACTCTGGAACAAACTGGACTTACAACACAAGCAATGCCAAACTGTCCATCGATTCAAACTGTTATATAAACATTGGGTCTGGTCACAATATAGAGATAAGGGTCTTTAATTTAAATTGCTGTTGTCTCATAGTGTTACAAGTGCTCAATGTTTCCTTACCATCGTAGGCGCATTGAGTTGCCTTGTGTATGAAATGCGCGGTATGAATAAAATTGCCTTGCCTTGCCATTACCATTGTTGGTATTGTTCATTCCCCTTACATTGTTGGTATACATTTTTGTTACAATGTAATAATTATTGTTACCTGTGGTAACGCCACCATGATATAACATTTGTATAATAATCCTTGAACAAAGTAACAGTGAAGCTGAATGTATTAATCTCTGAATGGGGAACTGGGGTGGGATTAAATAAATTATCTTCTGCCCACTCCCTTTCAGGTAGAAATGGATCGTCATGTTTACATACTGTATTCCTTTTATGCACAAATAACTATATTTTGTCTACCTTGTACTGTCTGTGCCATTGCCTGAAATAAATGAATAAATGAAAATGAAATGAATGAATGTCAAGCTGTGAGACCTGATTGTCTGGAGTTTGCATGTTCTCCCCGTGTCTCTGTAGGTTTCCTCTGGGTACTCCACTTTCCCCTACCTCCAAAAACATGCTGGTCAGGTTAGCTCACAGTGGCGCGTGCAGAGTCGCAGCGGCTCAGGACTAACCCAACAAATGATGACAATAAAAAAGGAAAAACTGTCTCATTGGGAGCGATGGACCAAATCAGTAGCAAATATCTCCAAAACAGTCCATTCTCTTCACAAATGATTTAAACCAGAGCCTCTCCAGATTGATTAAAGGTGTCAATGTTATTAGCAGGTTATAATGTTGTGGAAAGTTTAGAGCATTGTCATAGTGATTATGTTTTCTGTAAGTTTTTGTCTCTATGAGCTTAATGCCTCTGTACATTGTCCCTTCTCTGTATTTCATCACTCTGTTTCAGCCGGAGAACCTTCTGCTGGCCTCCAAGTCCAAAGGCGCCGCCGTGAAACTGGCCGACTTCGGTTTGGCCATAGAGGTGGAGGGAGACCAGCAGGCGTGGTTTGGTGAGCATGGCATTGTGGGAGGTGGAGTTTAAACACTTTAGTCATATGCTGCTAGTCTAAGCTAGCCTGGTCTTACCATACCCTCGTACTCATTTCGTACAGAGGGTCTGGATCTTCACAATTGAGCTCCATTTTCAGGTGGGAGGGGTGAACTCCTTTTAAAGTTTTCGGTAGCGTTTCGTCGTGACGTATGTAATGTGCCCAAGTGAGTGAAGCAAGCTATCATAACTCTTGGGGGGGGGGGAGCTGCTAAAGCTCCAAAGTCTGATGTTTGTAACTTCTCCGAATGTGACCCGTATGCTCTGGACTCAACTTTTAAATCAAAAGTCAAAGAAATTTAGAAGAACTAGAAATATAATAAAACAATATATTTTTGTAAATCATTTGCCATATTTAACAACTACTAAACATCATCTCCACTCTGCTACAATCTCAATATGTGTGTTTTGGAGTGTGCATGTCTGTCCAGCCATGATTAAAACCTGTTTAAAACCTGTTTGTAATCCATCTTTATTGTGTGCATTCTTTTTTTTCCACACGTTTATTTAAGCGTCGTATAATTCCTCTGATCCAAATTCCTGGGCTCAGGGAAGGCATTTCAAACCACAGCTGCTGTGTTGTGATAAAGCTTTTCCTCCTCTTTTCAGGCGCTGTTCACTTGAGTCTTTATGATGTAGTAATATGTCACATTACATTACGTTATGTTATGTTGCTCCAAATTCAAATGATCTGTCCTTTTTTCCTGAATGTGTGTTTTGGACTCCACTGCCTCCTCACACCGTTCTAAACAGCTGATGCGCACAACATGTTATCCACACCGCTCTTCCGCACCTGCTGCCACGCAAAGTAATTTTCCGCATGTGGGCGTGCATTACACATTGACAATACACAGTAATCCCCTGCACCTACCACGGGATCAGTGTTAGGTCTGTATGCACCTTTAGGCTGTGAATAAAGTCATGCAAGTAGCACACTTCGCTTCTCATTTTCTGGTGATTCAGTGATTCGATGATTGTCACAACCTTTTCTCCCTGCATGATACATTTAAGTTCTTATAACTGGCTCCACCACTCTCACGGCCTGCATTTGGTTTTCACAAGCAAGAGGAGCTGATGTGAAGCAAGGAGCTCAAGTTGGAGGCCTTTGAAAGATTGGCACTTCCTATTTTTGTATCTTTAAGGCTCTATGAACTTCAAAACATTACTCTTTTAGAGATAAATCATTCCAGATGTCACTGTTAACCAGCCAATCCTCGTATTTTGTCCATGATACGAGGATGGACCAAAAAGCAGATGGTGAGGCTCTCTTTATGATGGCTGCATAAAGTATCACATGTGCAAATCTTGTTGATGAGTTTATGATCTTGTGTAGTGTGATAACACCACTCAGTGCAAGTACTACAAGATGGGAATTACCACCCACTAAAACATGTTCAAACACATTTTCCCTTTTCTTTCCTGTTGCCTATGAAATTTTTCAAAACATTTGGCCTCTGCATTAGTACTGTTACAGTCACAGAACGATAGTGCGTATAATTGATGGATGCAGCATCTGAGCATTCATAGAGTGGAAGGAATCGGCTGCGTTAACTACTATAATGAGGCTTACATGAGAATGACTGAGGTTCTCTACCACACCCTCAGTGAATTTGGGTCACAGATTAGTCTACATTAAAGCAGGTCGAGCTACACCTCAACCTCATGGGTTAACTGAGTCAAACGTTTGCGTGAGCTCAATGACTCAACATCAACAACTTCTCTTTGTATGACTTGAAGGGACCAATGAGATTCCGCGGCATGCTAACAAATCAACACCATGATACAAGCATGTTTATTGAATGGGTTGAAAGATGGTTTATGGCCCATATCTGAGTGGTTAGCTCTGTTGCCTCACAGCAGAAGGTCCCAGGTACAATTCCCGGCCTAGGCATGCAGTTCTGTGTGGAGTTATCAAGTTTCTCTCAGTTTCCCTCCCGAACCTCTCTTATGGGTTACATCAGCGAAGGATGGGTCAAAGGCAGAGGACACATTTTGTTTTACAGTGTATAATGTTAAAGAAAGCCCCTTAACCTTCATCTACACAATGTGAAATCCAATCCCACTGTTGTTCTATGTCAAATTGTTGTCGTCTTACCATATTTTACTTCTTAATTTTTATCTTAATTATTTTTATATTCTTTATGCATGCCCCTATAGCCCTACAGTTTAATGTTGTATAGCTTATTTTTATCTAAACTCTGTGTTATGTTTTATGTTTAATGGCAAAATCTGATTCTTGTTCATTTAACACGTTTTTGTGCACTGGTGGATTTCAATATGTTTCATGCACAGGTTTTGCTGGAACCCCTGGATACCTGTCTCCGGAGGTGCTGAGGAAAGACCCGTACGGCAAAGCTGTCGACCTCTGGGCATGTGGTACGTTAAATTTGATCGTCACAGGGGTTTTAAAACTTTTTACACCAAGTGCAGTCACCTCGTAAAATATTTCACTTACTAGGCCTAGTACAACTTGGTAGGTAGTAGATAGTAGTCAAATCAGGACCAATCCGGATCTAAAGTAACTAAATTGGACTGAATGAATGATGCATTAACTGAACCAGAAAAAAGCTAGCCTGGTTGGACCAGAATGATTCCCTTCTGTATTTTTGTATACAGCGGGGATCAGTCTGGTCACCCCGCCCCGCTGGCTGTATTCGCAAAATCAAACCGTTCCCGTGCAATCAGATTCGTTTATTTGCCGTGACGTGTTGTTAGCGAGCAACGTCACTCACGGGACGCGGAAGTCCCTCAATAACAATCTACGAACGACGCACGAAAGAGAGAAAGCGTGTCTCCAATCGGCGGTAAATGACCAAAAACACATCGACAGTAGGTGAGTTTCGTGATTCATAATCCTGTGCAAATATTAACGCAAAACCGCTAAAAACACCGCATCAACGGCAGACGCCCGCCCTTCGCTGATTGGTTTACTCCGCTTCCTGTTTGCTTGCGTATGTACCGCTGTGGGAAATGGATTTGACGCAGCGGTGACCAGACTCAGTCGCTGGTACAGCGGTGAGTCTGGATTTTTCCAGGCTAGAAAAAAGCCCTGACCTAAATGCTCAGTTTGTTTAAGGTGCAGAGGCAGTGCATTCCATAGTGTTGGACCAACAGCTGAAAAGGGGTGGTCACCTCTCATTTCCTCTTGGTCTTTGGGACGAGTTAAGCGTGATTTGCTGTCCTGAGGGCGCGAGCAGGAGGGTAGGGCTGCAGCAGGTCGGGCAGATACTGAGGGGCAAGAGCATGGAAGCATTAAACCTGGGGTACCTGACTTTTTGTGGTTGTAGAGTGTTTATTTTTGCCATCACAGAGTGTGCTGTAAACACAAAATAACGGATCTTGTTGCATTGTCTTCAACAATTTTTTATTGAGCGATAGAAGATAGAAGTAGAATCCAAATTTGTGCAATTTAATTTTGTGGGTGGTCCCCCGCTTCACTTTGCCACTGCTCAAAGTGGTACATGGGCATGAAACGTGCATATAATGAATTTGCTTAAACGACTCGGATGTGCAGGAGGGATTGTGACGACTAGAATGTTGTGGCCAAAACTAAACATTTTATTTTTTGAACAGGAAACATCAGGTACCCTAGCTTTAAGAAACAAATAAAGGGATTTTAAAACCAATGCAATAAGGAACAGGGAGCCAGTGCAAAGACTTTATAATTGGCCTAATGTGCTCATGTCTTTTTGAACCAGTTAAAAGCTGAGCAGCAGCATTTTGGACAAGTGTCAAGTGTGCTAGAGATTACTGATTGAGCCCAATATAAAGTGCATTTCAATAGTCCATCCATCCATCCATCCATCCATCTATTTTCTTCTGCTTTATCCGGGTGCCGCTGGTTCTGGGAGGACCCCGAGGCGACACCAGGCCAGCTCAGAGACATAGTTCCTCCAGTGTGTCCTTGGCTTTACACGAGGCCTCCTCTCAATAGGACATGCCTGGAACACCTCCCGAGGGAAGCGACCAGGAGGCATCCGGAACAGATGCCCGAGCCTGCTCAGCTGCTCCTCTTGACATGAAGGAGCAGCGACTCTAGTCAGCCAATTAGCTCGCTTAAAAAAGGCAAGGCTCAAAATGGCGGAAAAAAGCACTAGAGCGCTGTTTACCCAGAGAGTGTTTTGAGTCATGGCTAAAAGTGATTTCAACAAACTATAACTAATTTTCTTGATTACTTTTTCTGTAATAGTGATGTAAAAAATTTTCAATCACACAGGCTGGACATCAGACACGTGTGAAAGCATAAATGCAATAACAGTAACTATGCTAAGGACGCAAATATCTGCAAAATGGGGGCATTAATCAAACGACATCAAATATAATGTCCACACAAATGTCCAATGTCTGCTGCAGATGCCCTGGGTGTCCCCAGTTCTTTCACAGTAGGGCACCGCCTTTGGGCACCTCTAGCTTAATTCTTATGTCTATGTTCTAGGTGTGATCCTCTACATTTTGTTGGTGGGATACCCTCCGTTTTGGGATGAAGACCAGCATAGACTGTACCAGCAGATCAAGGCTGGAGCTTATGACGTGAGTCTGATTTAAAGGGCTGTATCATGCTATTTTAGCCATTCCAAAGTAAAGTATAGGCATTTATATGATATATTGTATCTCTATCACTATGGAGTACTCATTTTTGAGAGAAATATAAGTATTTTCTGGGGGTATTTTCCCTACCCGGAAGACAAAACGCTTCGATTCAGTTAACTCCGCCCCTCTCTCCGCTCATTCTACATTTGCAGTATTATAAATATAAATATCGCTGCAAAAAGTGAAGTTACTTCACATAATGCAGTTATAAGGAGTTGACATGTGCAACAGTTTCATAAATGGCTAACACACACGCTAACACACGTTTTGATTGACTTACCGCTCAGCCTGGCCTCCCCATCGGGTTATGGGATCGCGTTGGTTATAAAAGTTAATCCACTTTGATTCTGGCCAAGGTTCACCAAACATCCATCAGGTTGGTTGATATAGTAGCTAGCTGAATTTCAATGAGAGCACTGTTTGGGGGCCATAATGGCACTGCGGTCAGCACTCTCACCTAATAGCCAGAGGGTCAGATTCGGATTCAGTTTATTTGCCATTTGCAGTATAAAACCACATTGGAAAAAGGTGCAAGTAGCTCAAGTGCACTGTCAAACATTCATTCATAAAACATAAAAAGACAGTCTTAAAACAAACAATCCACATAGTTAAATAAGTTAAAAAAGGTTACAATACAGCTTAAGAATAAACATTTGTGAAACACAATTAAAAGGTAGAAAGTATGGTAATGGTAATGGTAATGAAGCCTGATTAAAGTGTGCCATTCAAAGACATCACAGCATTTGGAAAGAAGCTTTTACTGTGGCGGCATTTATCACATTTGATAGCACGATAGCGCCTCCCAGAAGGGAGAAGTTCAAACAGGTCACTGGCAGGATGCAGCGGGTCCTTACTGATGGCTAATGTCCGAGACATAAGTCTTTGTTTGTAAATGTTTTCAAGGACAGAAAGTTCTATTTACCATCGGTGCGGGACCTGGAGACATGAAGTCGAGACATTGCGCTAGTCCTAACATACAAGTCTGTCTATGCTTCCACAGAAGTGGGAGCGTCGAGCGTCATACTGATATGCAAGCAAACCATTCAGAGGGAAGGCGCCTGAGCACCACAGTCAAGGCGGTTACACGTTGCTATTTCGACTCCCCCACACACACACAGTCCGACATTGAGGTCTAATTTTCCCCCTTTGTTGGAGTGGTGACACTTTACCTTTTGTGCGACGTCCTGCCATTCCGACACGCAAGATAAGTATTACAAATACGTTGGCCTACTAGAACTAACCCTAACCTTACCTTAGCCCTAACCTTAAGGATAGTGGAGTTTACAAACTAACCCTAACCTTACCTTAGCCCTAACCTTAAAGAGTAACTAAACACCAAATCAAGTTTTTTTACTGATAAACTGTCTCAATGGGTGTCTCATAGTGTTGTCCACTGGTCCCTGACATTATTCTGACATTATAGCGCAAACATGTGTAAAATCCTAACTTTGGTCTGAAACAAATGGGTTGCGCCCCCTTCAGGGTAAACTCTGCTACTAAATTAGAATTTCCTGATTGGCTGGAGAGTGTCCACGGCCTCCACAGAACGTCATAAGCCGCACCAGCTCCACACATCGTCATCAGGTGCTGCCAATTGTCCTGCCCCATGCACCTGTGGTATATAACCAAGTCCCTCCCACGTAATCTGTCTGCTGTGATTGTGCCAATGCAAAGGCCCACACACTCACCCCCCGCATGTCACCCCCAAACTTCAGAGACCGCTCTTTCACAGCACTTTTTGACTTTTGTTTGTGGGTGGGGAAAGGCTTTGGCACGCCCGTTTAGTTACTCTTTAAGGATAGTGGAGTTTACAAACTAACCCTAACCTTACCTTAGCCCTAACCTTAAGGATAGTGGAGTTTACAGACTAACCCTAACCTTACCTTAGCCCTAACCTTAAGGATAGTGGAGTTTACAGACTACCCTAACCTTACCTTAGCCCTACCTTAAGGATAGTGGAGTTTACAGACTAACCCTAACCTTACCTTAGCCTAACCTTAAGGATAGTGGAGTTTACAACTAACCCTAACCTTACCTTAGCCCTAACCTTAAGGATAGTGGAGTTTACAAACTAACCCTAACCTTACCTTAGCCCTAACCTTAAGGATAGTGGAGTTTACAACTACCCAACCTTAAGATAGTGGATTTACAACTAACCCTAACCTTACCTTAGCCCTAACCTTAAGGATAGTGGAGTTTACAGACTAACCCTAACCTTACCTTAGCCCTAACCTTAAGGATAGTGGAGTTTACAAACTAACCCTAACCTTACCTTAGCCCTAACCTTAAGGATAGTGGAGTTTACAAACTAACCCTAACCTTACCTTAGCCCTAACCTTAAGGATAGTGGAGTTTACAGACTAACCCTAACCTTACCTTAGCCCTAACCTTAAGGATAGTGGAGTTTACAGACTAACCCTAACCTTACCTTAGCCCCTAACCTTAAGGAAGTGGAGTTTACAACTAACCCTAACCTTACCTTACCCTAACCTTAAGGATAGTGGAGTTTACAAACTAACCCTAACCTTACCTTAACACTAACCTTAAGGATAGTGGAGTTTACAGACTAACCCTAACCTTACCTTAGCCCTAACCTTAAGGATAGTGGAGTTTACAAACTAACCCTAACCTTACCTTAGCCCTAACCTTAAGGATAGTGGAGTTTACAGACTAACCCTAACCTTACCTTACCTAACCTTAAGGATAGTGGAGTTTACAGACTAACCCTAACCTTACCTTAGCCAACCTTAAGGATAGTGGAGTTTACAGACTAACCCTAACCTTACCTTAACACTAACCTTAAGGATAGTGGAGTTTACAGACTAACCCTAACCTTACCTTAACACTAACCTTAAGGATAGTGGAGTTTACAGACTAACCCTAACCTTACCTTAACACTAACCTTAAGGATAGTGGAGTTTACAAGCTAACCCTAACCTTACTAACACTAACCTTAGGATAGTGGAGTTACGACTAACCCTAACCTTACCTTAACACTAACAAGATATGATTACAGATAACCCTAATAGTCTAGACGAAATCAAATGTAACTTTGTGGTTCCGGAATGTTAGGGTTGGCAACCTTGTTTTTATGTTAATATAAGATGTGGAACATATTTCATGGATTGCCACTCGCGTATCGCGTTCGTTTGTTTTTTATTGAAGAAATAAGAAGAGAATCTTTACCAAAAAGTCGCACCTTCACCTTCAGTTTATCTGTCAGATAAAATGAAATATCTGCAATATTAAACAAGATTTTCTCATGAAATTTGTACTGTATGTGTAGTTTGACATTATGTCACCTCACAGGAAATCTTTGCTTTATAGGTTTAAAATAAACAAATTATGTCAGTTTTTTCTTAGTGGAAACAAGATGGTCGCTGTAACTGAACTGGCTGATACTCAGTTCGATTGTTGTATCTTCATAATTATGCAAGATTTTCTGAAATAATTGACACTGTATATAGACTATATCAACCTCATGCAATGTGCAACATTTCATCTTATCGGTTAATGCATAAATAAATTACATGACATTTAATTGTGAGTGTTAACCGAAATGGCTAATTTTCACACATGTACTTTTGTCACATAAAATGAAATATCTTCAGTATAAAATAAGATTTTCTCATGAACTTGGCATAGTATGTGTGGTTTGATGTGATACTATCAATTCTCAGGAAATGTTGGCCTTACAGGTTGAAAATAAACAAAATATGTGAGTTTCATTGATTGAAGAAACAAGATGGCCGCCGCAACTGAAATGACTGGTGTTCAGTGAATTGTAATATCTTCAAAAGTATACCAGATTTTCTGACAAAAATCTCACAGTATATAGAGTTAATCAAACTAAAGTGTGTACAAAATTTAATCTTCATACATTAATGTATAAAGAAATTACATGAACTTGAATTTGAGTCTAATTATACTATAAAAGAGAATTCAGCACATAGAAGCTTTGCCCCTCAGAATATTCACACTCTGTGACCAACATTCCTCGCCAACATTGTTTCGGTGATGTTTGAATGTGTTAGTTTGAGGCAGTTTCTGAAGGTGGTCGATCGGCCATTGGCACAATATCACCAATAATCTGCCTCTGACCAGTTGTAGCTGTGACAAAATATAGAGTCAAATGATCACACATCACACACGACAGGTTTATGCATAAACACAGTGTAAGAATTTGATCTGAACAATGGTACTCTAAGTAAAAATATAAAATACAGAATGCATTAAAGGATAATTCTTAATTAATACATGACATATAGAACTTATTTCTAGTCACAAGTATCATCAGCTTTAGGGCGTTTGATGAATTCTCCATGGCGTCCATATCCACCTGTGCATCTCACATGATTTGCTTCTGCATTTTGCTTTGTTACAGCAGTTGCACTGGCATTGTGTTATTTTAATATATATACCTGGAATTACACTATCACTAAACAAACATGGAACTATGTTCACATTTTTGGAGAATGGTCAAACGGTTGAGCTTTCAATAATGAAAACCACACAATGTGCACAGTATTTGTGGTATTTGTGGCTTTATGATGGGGGTGAACACTTGACGGGGGGCCACTGCTGCCCCTACGGTGTTGGTACCTCCTTTGGAACAGAGGCTGCTTTGTTTTCCCATGCATTGCTCACTGCACTCTTCCTTAGATTGAGTTGAGTGCACTACATTGTTCTGCCCGTGACTGGGATCCTGTTTTTATGATGAACTAATCTCTGTCTCCAGGTGTTAACTGGCTAGAAATAACTTTGATTTTGACCTGTCGAAACATTTTCTGTAGTTTTGCTCCTACTCTAGACATATGGGGAGTAGCCACACCCTTTCTACTAGGCTCTGTAACCTGTTTGCCTGTTTTTGACTTATTGGACTTTGATAGAGTACTGTCTAAGGTTCCCACAGACTGTTAGAATCCTAATCACTCATAGTTTATGATGAAGTGAATGATTTGAATCAAAGAGTAGCCATGTGTGCTTCCGTAGATGAAATAGGTATCTTTTGCAGACACTTGATTTGTGGCTGTCATGGGACACCTATCTCGATTAGTCAGTGATACGGTGTGGTGTGGTTGCGTCCCATATTGCGTATAATTGCTTCCATAGGCCCATATTGTGACCCCTGGTATGATGTTGCCCAGTTGGCCGTATGTGATATTGCCGATGGTGTTCTACGATGTGACATCCGTGTTTACTTGTTTCATCGTCTCAGAGGCTGTAACAGCAGTGAGACAGAGACTGCTGAAATCTATGTCCACAAGGCCCTGACAATCAAGATACTGTAGTTCTTTATTGAAGCTCAACGGGCCAAAAAGTAAAAAAAAAACAACTAAACAAGGCAAAACTTAACAGAGCTTAGCAGAAAGGGTGTGGCTACTCCCATATGTCTGGAGTAGGGGCAAAACTACAGAAATGTTTCAACGGGTCAAATCAAGTTTATTCTAGCCAGTTAACACCTGGAGACAGAGATTAGTAGAACAATGTAGTGCACTCAACTCAATCTAAGGAAGAGTGCAGTGAGCAATGCATGGGAAAACAAAGCACCTCTGTTCCAAAAGAGGTACACACCGTAGGAGCAGCAGTGGCCCACCGTCAAGTGTCACCCCCATCATAAAGACACAAATACCACAAATACTGTGCAGTGTGGTTTCATCATTAAAATGTAAATGGACTCAACTTATATAGCGCTTTTCTACCTTTATCAGGCCCACAGCTCAACTGTTTGACCATTCTCCAAAACTGTGAACATAATTCCATGTTTGTTTAATGATAATTCCAGGTATATATATTAAATAACACAATGCAGTGCAACTGCTGTAACAAAGCAAAATGCAGAAGCAAATCATGTGAGATGCACAGGTGGATATGGACGCCATGGGAGAATTCATCAAAACGCCCTAAAAGCTGATGATACTTGTGACTAGAAATAAGTTCTATATGTCATGTATTAATTAAGAATTATCCTTTAATGCATTCTGTATTTTATTTTACTTAGAGTACCCATTGTTCAGATCAAATTCTTACACTGTGTGTATGCATAAACCTGTCGTGTGTGATGTGTGATCATTTTTTTCTTGTTTTCTTGTAATTTTATGCAACTGTGAAGCACTTTGAATTGCCTTGTGTATGAATTGTGCTCTACAAATAACTTGCCTTGCCTTGCCTTGCCTTGATATTTTGTCACAGCTACAACTGGTCAGAGACAGATTATTGGTGATATTGTCCAATGGCCGATCGACCACCTTCAGAAACTGCCTCAACTAACACATTCAAACATCAGTATCACCGAAACAACGTTGGCGAGGAATGTTGGTCACAGAGTGTGAATATTTTTGAGGGGCAAAGTTCTATGTGCTGAATTCTCTTTTATAGACTCAAATTCAAGTTCATGTAATTTTTTCATACATTAATTTTGAAGATTAAATGTTGTACACAACTTTAGGTTGATTAACTCTATATACTGTGAGATTTTTAAAAGAAAATCTGGTACAATTTTGAAGATATTACAATTTCACTGAATACCAGTCATTTCAGTTGCGGCGGCCATCTTGTTTCTTCAATCATGAACTCACATATTTTGTTTATTTTCAAACCTGTAAAGCCAACATTTCCTGAGAATTGATAGTATCACATCAAACCACACATACTATGCCAAGTTCATGAGAAAATCTTATTTTATACTGAAGATATTTCATTTTAAGTGACAACAGTACATGTGTGAAAATGAGCCATTTCGGTTAACATTCACCATTAAATGTCATGTAATTTATTTATGCATTAACCGATAAAGATGAAATGTTGCACACTGCATGAGGTTGATATAGTCTATATACAGTGTCAATTATTTCAGAAAATCTGGCATAATTATGAAGATACAACAATCGAACTGAGTATCAGCCAGTTCAGTTACAGCGACCATCTTGTTTCCACTAAGAAAAAACTGACATAATTTGTTTATTTTAAACCTATAAAGCAAAGATTTCCTGTGACGTGACATAATGTCAAACTACACATACAGAGCAAATTTCATGAGAAAATCTTATTTTATATTGAGATATTTCATTTTATTGACAACAGTATAATGGTTGAAATGAGCCATTTTGGTTAACATTCACTGATTAAATGTCATGTAATTTAATTATGCATAATTGATGAAGATGAGGGTTAGCTAACCCTAACCTATAAAGCAAAGATTTCCTGTGATGACATAATGTTAAACTACACATACAGTAAAATTCATGAGAAATCTTGTTTAATATTGCAGATATTTAATTTTATCTGACAGATAGTGCATGACTGAAGGTGCGACTTTTTGGTAAACATTCTCTTCTTATTTCTTCAATAAAAACAACGAACGCGATACGCGAGTGCATATTCATGAAATATGTTCCAACATCTTATATTAAATAAAACAAGGTTGCCAACCCTAACTTCCGGAACCACAAAAAGTGTTAACGGAGCCTTTTTCAGATTTTTTTAACTAGACTATAACATTACCTTAGCCTAACCTTAGATAGATGGGAGTTTACAGACTAACCCTAACCTTCTTAGCCCTGAACCTTAAGGATAGTGGAGTTAACAGACTAACCCTAACTTCACTTACACTAACCTTAAAGGATAGTGGGATCAGACTAACCCTAACTATTAAAACTAACCTTAATGGATAGTGGAGTTTTACAGACTAACCTCACTTACCATAGGCTTAAAACTTAAGGATAGTGGAGTTTACAAGCTAACTCTAACTTACCTTAGCCCTAACCTTGAAGGATAAAAGTGGAGTTTTAACAAGATACCTAACCTTACTTAGCTAACCTTACAGGATAGTGGGAGTTTACAAGCTACCTAATTACTTAGCCCTACCTTAAGGATCAGTGGAGTTTACAAGCTAACCTAACCTACTTAAGCCCTAACCTTAAGGATAGTGGAGTTTACAGACTACCCTAACCTTAGGATAGTGGAGTTTTACAGACTAACCTTACTTAGCCTAACCTTTAGGGATAGTGGATTTACAACTAACCCTAACCCTTACCTTAGCCCTACCTTAAGGATAGTGAGTTTACAGACTAACCCTAACTTACCTTAGCCTAACTTAAGGATAGTGGGTTTTAAACAAATAACCCTAAACTTAACTTAGCCCAACCTTAAGATAAATGGAGTTCTACAAACTACCCTCCTAACCTTACCTTGCCTAACTTAGGATAGTGATTTACAACAAACTAACCTAACTTAACCTTAGCCCTAACCTTTAGGATAGTGGGTTTAGAAGCTAATCTAACCTTACCTTAGCTAACCTTAAGGATATGGAGTTTCCAAACTAACCCTAACCTTAAACCTTAGCCAACTTTAGATAGTGGAGGTTACAGACTAACCCTAACCTTAGCCTTAGCCCACCCTTAAGGATTAGTGAGTTTACAGACTAACTCTAACCTTACTTAGCCCTAACCTTAAGCATAGTGGGAGTTTAACCGATAACCTTACTTAGCTAACTTAGATAGTGGAGTTTACAGAATAACCTACCTTACGTAACACTAACTTAAGAAGTGGAGTTTCAACTAACCTAACTTACATTAACACTAATCTTAGGATAGTGGAGTTTTACAGCTAACCCTAACTTACCTTACATAACCTTAAGGATAGTGGATTTACAGACAACCCTAACCTTACCTTAGCCCTAACCTTAACGATAGTGGAGTTTACAGACTAACCCTAACCTTACCTTAACACTAACATTAAGGATAGTGGAGTTTAACAGACTAACCCTATCACCTTACCTTAGCCCCAATTAAGGATAGTGGAGTTTACAATAAACCAACTACCTAGCCCTAACCTTAAAGGATGTGGAGTTACAAGCTAACCCTAACGCTTACTTAGGCCCTAACCTTAAGGATAAGTGGATTTAACAGACTAACCTAACCTACACTAACCTTAAGGATAGTGAGTTTTACAACTACCTAACCTTACCTTAACACTCACCTTAAGGATAGTGGAGTTTACAGACAACCTAACCTTAACCTTAGCCCCACTTAAGGATAGTGGAGTTTACAGACTAAAACCCTAACCTTACCTTAGCCCTAACCTTAAGGATAGTGGAGTTTACAGACTAACCCTAACCTTACCCTTAGCCCTAACCTTAAGGATAGTGGAGTTAAATAACCTAACCTTACCCTTAGCCCCAACTTAAGGATAGTGGAGTTTACAGACTAACCCTTACCTTTACCTAACACTACTTAAGATAGTGGGAGTTACAGACTAACCTTAGCTTAAAACTAACCTTAAGGATAGTTGATTTCCAAACTAACCTAACCTTACCTTAGCCCTAACCTTAGGATAGTGGAGTTTACAGACTAACCTTACCTAGCCCTAAGCTTAGGAAGTGAGTTTAACAGACTAATCCTTACCTTAGCCCCACCTTAAGGATAGTGGAGTTTACAGACTACCTAACTTATTAAACACTACCTGAAGGATAGTGGGTTACAGACCTAACCTTACCTTAACAAGAACCTAAGGATAGTGGAGTTTGCAAACTCACCCTAACCTTCAAGGATAGTGGAGTTTACAGCTAACCCTACCTACCTTAACCCTTAAACTAACCTTAAGGATAGGTGGAGTTTACAGCTAACCTAACCTTACCTGCCCTAACCTTAGGATATGGGTTTACAAACTAACCTAACCTTAACTGCCGCCACCTTAAGGATAGTGGATTTAAGACTAACTAACCTTACCATAAAACTAACTTAAGGGATAGTGGAGTTTACAGACTAACTTCTAACCTTACTAACACTAACATTAAGGTATTGTGGAGTTTTACGACTACTCTAACTTACCTTAACACTAACCTAAGGATAGTGAGTTTACAACTAACCTTAACCTTACTTAGCCGCTAACTTAAGGATGGTGAGTTTAAGACTAAGCCTTACGTTAGCACTAACCTTAAGGATAGTGGGTTTAAAGTACCCTAACTTACGTTACCCTACCCTAAGATAGTGGAGTTTACCAAACTAACCTACTTATCCTAACTTAAGGATAGTGGAGTTCTACAAGCTGAAGCCTAACCTTACTAGCCCTACCTTAAGGATAGTGGATTTTACAGACTAACCCAAACCTTAATTAGCCCTAACGCTTAAAGATATGATTTTTACAAACTAACCCTAAACCTTACCTTAGCTCTACCTTAAGATAGTGAAGTTACAGACTAACCTTAACCTACCTTAGCCTAACCTTAAGGAAGTGGAGTTTACAGAACAACTACCTTACCTTAGCCCCAACTTAAGGATAGTGGATTTACAAAACTAACCCTAACCTTACCTAGCCTAACCTTAAGGATAGTGGAGTTTACAAACTAACCCTAACTTACCTTAGCCCTAACCTTAAGGATATGGAGTTTTACAAGCTAACCCTAACTTACCTTAGCCCTAACCTTAAAGGATAGTGGAGTTTACAAACTAACCTAACCTTACCGTTAGCCTACCTTAAGGATAGTGGCGTTTCAAGCTAACCCTAACCTTACTTAGCCCAACCTTGGATAGTGGAGTTTACAGACTAACCTAACTTCTTAGCCCTAACTTGAAGGATAGTGGAGTTTACATAACAACCTAACCTTACTTAGCCCAACCTTAAGGATAGTGGAGTTTACAGACTACCCCTCCCTGTACCTTAACACTAAACCTTAAGGATATGGAGTTTCAGACAACTAACCTTACTACAACTAACCTTAAGGATAGTGGAGTTTTAAGACAACCCTAACCTTACTTAACCTAACCTGAGGATAGTGGAGTTTACAGACTAACCTAACCTTACCTTAAACACTAACCTCCCAGATAGTGGATTTACAAGCTTAACCTTACCTTAACATACTTAAAGGATAGTAAGTTTACAGACTAACCAAACCTTACCTTAGCTAACTTAAGGATAGTGGAGTTAAAACTAACCTAACCTTACCCTTTGCCACCCTTAAGGATAGTGGGATTTACAGTAACCCTAACCTTACTTAACACTAACTTAGATAGTGGGTTTACAGACTAACCCTAACCTACCTAACACTTACTTAAAGTAGTGGAGTTTACAGACTAACCGACTTACCTGCCCCTAACCTAAGGATAGTGGAGGTTACAAGCTAACCCTACCTACCTTAACCTAACCTAAGGATAGTGGATTTACAAGTAACCCAACCTATTTAACACTACCTTAAGGATAGTGGAGTACAGCTAAAACCTAACCTTACCTTAGCCCTACTTGAAGGATAGTGGAGTACAACTACCCTAACCTTACGCTTACAACTAACTTAAGGATAGTGGAGTTACAGACCAACCTAACCTTACCTTAGCCTAACCTAGGATAGTGGAGTTTACAAGCTAACCCTAACCTTACCTTAACCCTAACCTTAAGGAATAGTGGAGGTTACAAGCTAACCTAAACTTACTTTAGCCCTAACCCTAAGGAGTGGAGTTTCAGACTAACTAACCTTACTTAGCCCGCAACCTTAAGGATTAGTGGAGTTAAGACTAACTAATTACTTAACACTAACCTTAAGGATAGTGGAGTTTACAGACTTAACACCTTACCTTAAAACTAACCTTAAGGATAGTTGAGTTTACAAACTACCCTAACCTTTTACTTAGCCCTAACTAAGGATGTGGAGTTTACAGACTAACCTTACTAGACCCTAACCTTAAGGAATAGTGGAGTTAACAGAACTAAACTACCTTAACACTACCTTAAGGATAGTGGAGTTTTTTGCAAACTAACCCTAACCTTACCTTAACACTACCTTAAGGATAGTGAGTTTACAACTACCCAACTTTACCTTAACATAGACCTTAAGAATAGTGGAGTTTACAAGACTACCCAACCTTACCTTAGCCTAAACCTTAAGGATAGGGAGTTTCAAACTACCTAACCTACTTAGCCCACCTTAAGGATAGTGGAGTTTACAGACTACCTAACTACCTTAACATAACCTTAAGGATGGTGAGTTTACAGACTAACCTAACATTACCTTAGCCCTAACCTTAAGGATGTGAAGTTTAAGCTAACCTAACCTTTACCTTAACACTAACCTTAAGGATAGTGGAGTTTTACAGACTACCTAACCTTACTTAACACTAACCTTAAAGGATGTGGAGTTTACAGACTAACCTTAACCTACTTAGCCTATAAGGATAGTGGAGTTTACAGACTACCATTACGTTAGCACTAACCTTAAGGATAGTGGTTTAGAAGCTACCTAACTTACTTAGCCTAACCTTAAGGATAGTGGGCGTTTTACAAACTAACCTTACCTTAGCCCTAAACTTTAAGGATAGTGAGTTTACAGACTAACCCTAACCGTACCTTAGCTAACCTTAAGGATAGTGGGAGTTACAGACTAACCCTAACTTACTTAACACTAACTTAAGATTAGTGGAGTTTAACAGACAACCCTAACCTTACCTTAGCCTAACCTTAAGGATAGTGGAGTTTACAACTAACCCTAACTTACTTTAGCCTACTTGAAGGATAGTGGAGTTTCAAACTAACCTAACTTACCTAGCCCAACCTTAAGGATAGTGGAGTTTACAGACTAACCCTAACCTTCCCTCAACACTAACCTTAAGGATGTGGAGTTTACAGACTAACCTAACCTTACCGTTTAACACTAACTTAAAGGATAGTGGACGTTTAACAGACAACCCTAACTACCTTAAAACTACTTATAAGGATAGTGGAGTTTACAAACTAACCTTACTTACCCAGACCTTAAGGATAGTGAGTTTACCAGACTAACCCTAACCTTCTAACAATAACCTTAAGGATAGTGGAGTTTACAGACTAACCCTAACCTTACTTAAATACTAACCTTAAGGATAGTGAGTTTACAGCTAAACCTTCCTTAACACTGACTTAAGGATAGTAGAGTTTACAGACTAACCCAAACCTACCTTAGCCTAACCTTAAGGATAGTGGGAGTTTACACTAACCTACCTTATTAAGCCCCAACTTAAGGATAGTGGAGTTTACGATAACCCTAACCTTACCTTAACACTAACCTTAAGGATAGTGGAGTTTACAGACTAACCCTAACCTTACCATTAACATAACTTAAGGATAGTGGAGTTTTACAGACTAACGAACCTTACCTTAAGCCCAATACCTAAGGATATGGAGTTTACAAGCTAAACCCTACCTTACCTTAACACTAACTTAGGATAGTGGAGTTTTAAAGCTAACCTAACTTACCTTAAATCTAACTTAAGGATACGTGGAGTTTACAGAACTAACCTAACTTACTTAACCTAACCTTAGATAGTGAGTTTATCAAATAACCTTAACCTACCTTAGCACTAACTTAAGGATAGTGGAGTTTACAAACTAACCTAACCTTACCTTGCCCTAACTTAAGGATTAGTGGATGTTTTTACAAGCTACCCAACCTTACCTTAGCCCTAACTTAGATGTGGAGTTTTCAGACTAACCCTAACTTACCTTAGCCCTAACTTAAAGAAATAGTGGAGTTTACAGACTAACCTAATCTTACCTTAAGCCCCAACCTTAAGATAGTGAGTTTACAGACTAACCTAACCTTACTTCCCTCACTTAAGATAGTGGAGTTTACGACTAACCCTAACCTCCCTTAGCCCTAACCTTAAGGATAGTGGGTTTACAGACTAACCCTAATCTTACCTTAACTACCTTAAGAAGTGGAGTTTACAAGCTAACCCTAACCTACCGTTAGCCTATACTTTGAAGGATAGTGGAGTTTACAAACTACCTAACCTTACCTTAGCCCAAACCTTAAGGATGTGGAGTTTACAGGACTAACCTACCTTACCTTAACATAACTTAAGGAAGTGGAGTTTTACAGACTAACCCTAAACCTTACCTTAAACTAACCTTAAGGATAGTGGAGTTCAGACTAACCCTAACCTTACTTAAACTAACCTAAGGATAGTGGAGTTACAACTACTGACTTACTTGCCCTAACCTTAAGATAGTGGAGTTTACAAACTACTTACCTTGCCCCACTTAGGATAGTAGGAGTTTACAGACTAACCTAACCTACCTAACACTAACTTAAAGGTAGTGGAGTTTACAGACTAACCCTAAACTTACTTAACACTAACCTTAGGATAGTGGAGTTTACACTAACTTACTTAACACTAACCTTAAGGATAGTAGAGTTTTACAGCCACCAAACCTTACCTTTAGCTTAAACTTAAGGATGTGGAGTTTAAAACTAACCCTAACTTTACTTAGCCCCAACTTATAGGATGTGGAGTTTACAGACTACCCAACCTTACTTAACAACTAACTTACAGGATCATGGAGTTTCACACAGACTAACCCTAACCTTACCTTAACCTAAACTTAAGGAATAGTGGAGTTTAACCAGACTAACCGAACCTTACATAGCCCTAACTTAAGGATAGTGGGAGTTTACAAGCTACCTAACCTTACCTTAACACTAACCTTAAGGATAGAGAGTTTACAAGCTTACCCTAAATTACCTTAAACTAAACCTTAAGGCATAGTGAGTTAAGCAGACTAACCCTAACTTCTTAACACTAACCTTAAGGATAGTGAGTTTACAACTAACCTTAACCTTACCTTAGCCCTAACCTTAAGATAGTGGAGTTTACAAACTAACCTTAAAACCTTACCTTAGCCCTAACCTTAAGGATAGTGGGAGTTTACATAGAAACTAACCTAACCTTACCTTAGCCCAACCTTAAGGATAGTTTGAAGTTACAAACTAACCAACTTACTTAGCCTAACCTTAAGGGATAGTGGAGTTTAAC
This sequence comes from Neogobius melanostomus, assembly GCA_007210695.1. Lineage (NCBI taxonomy): Eukaryota > Metazoa > Chordata > Actinopteri > Gobiiformes > Gobiidae > Neogobius > Neogobius melanostomus. Next base: position 9,643 of record VHKM01001128.1, on the reverse strand, counting down.
AAACTAACTAACCTTACCTTAGCCTAACCTTAATGATATGGAGTTTCCAGATAACCCTATCCTTACCTTAAACTAACCTTAAGGATAGTGGAGTTTTACAATACCTGCCTTACCTTAGCCCTAACCTTAAGGATAGTGGAGTTTACAAACTAACCTTAGCCTTAGCCAACCTTAAGGGATAGTGGAGTTTACAGACAACTAACCATACCTTACACTAACTCTTAAGGATAGTGGAGTTTACAGCTAACCTACTTACCTTAAACTACTAGGATAGTGGAGTTTACAGACTAACCGAACTTACTTAGCCCTAACTTAAGGCTAGTGGAGTTTACAAAGCTAACCCTAAACCTTACCTTAACACTAAACCTTAAGATAGGTGGAGTTTTACAAGCAAAACCTAACCTTACCTTAACACTAACTTAAGGATTAGTGGGAGTTACAAGCTAACCCTAACCATACCTTACCACTAATTAATGATAGTGGAAGTTTACAAATAACCTTACCCTTACCTTAGCACCTAACTTAAGGATAGTGGAGTTTTACAAAACCTAACCCTAACTTACCTACCCTAACCTAAGGATAGTGGAGCTTTACAAGCTACCCCTAACCTTACCTTAGCCCTACTTTACGGATATGGACGTTTACAGACTAACCCTAACCTTTAACCTAGCCCTAACTAAGATAGTGAGTTTTACAAGCAACCCTAAACCTTACCTAGCCCAACTTTAAGGGATAGGGAGTTTACAGACATAACCCTAACTTACCTGCCCTAACTTATAAGATCGTGGAGTTTACAGACTAACCCTAATCTTCTTAGCCCAACCCTTAGGAATATGGAGCTTTTTACAGACTAACCTAACCTTACCTAGCCTAAACCTTAAGGATAGTGGAGTTTACAGACTCACCTACGTACCTTAGCCCTAACCTTAAGGATATGAGTTTACAGGACAACCTAATCTTACCTTAACACTAACCTAGGATAGTGGATTTACAACTACACTAACTACCTAGCCTAACTGAAGGATATGGGTTTACAACTACCCCAACTTACCTTAGCCCAACTTAAGGATAGGAAGTTTACAGACTACCTAACCTTACATTAACACTAACCTTAAGGAAGTGGAGTTTACAGACTAACCTAACTTACCTAACACTAACCTAAAGGATGTGGAGTTTTACAGACTAACCCTAACCTTAACCTTAAAACTAACTTAGGATCAGTGGAGTTTACACACTAACCCTGACTTACTTAGCCCTAACGCTTAAGGATGTGGAGTTTACAAACTAACCTTTACCTTAGCCCCAACCTTAAGGATAGTGAGTTTACAGACTAACCCTATCCCTTACCTTAACACTAACCTAAGGATAGTGGAGTTTACAGACTACCCTAACCTTACCTTAACAGCTACTAAGGATAGTAGAGTTACTAGCCCAATCCCAACTTACGTTAGCCTTAACTTAAGGATAGTGCAGTTTACAAACTAACCTAAACCTTACCCTTAAAGCCCCAACCTTAAGGATATGGGAGTTTACAGACTCCTAACTTACCTAACCACTAACCTTAAGGATAGTGGAGTTTACAGACTAACCTAACCTTACTTAACACTACCTTTAGGAACGTGAGTTTTACAGACTAACTGTCCGAACCATACCACTAGCCCTAACCTTAAGATAGTGGAGTTTACAACTACCCTAACCTTACCTTAACCTAACCTTAAGGATAGAGAGTTTACAGTAACCCTAACCTTACTTAACCTACCCTTAAGATAGTGACGTTTACAGCAACCCTAACCTTACTTAACACTAATTAAGATATGAGTTTACAAACTAACCTTAACCTTACTTAGCTAACTTAAGATAGTGGAGTTTAACAAACTAACCTTACCTACCTTAGCCCTAACCTTAAGATAGTGGAGTTTTACAGACTAATCACCCTAACTTACTTAGCCCAACTTAAGGATAGTGAAGTTTACAACTAACCCTAACCTTACCTTTAGCCTAACTTAGATAGTGGAGTTTAAATAAACCTAACCTTACTTAGCTAATTAGGAAGTGAGTTTACAGACAACCTAACCTACCTTAAAACTACCTTAAGGAAGGATAGTGGAGTTTACAACTACCCTGACCTTACTAGGCCTAACCTTAAGGCATAGTGGAGTTTACAACTAACCTTACTTAGCCCACCTTAAGGATAGTGGGTTTTAACAGACTAACCCTAACATACCTTAACACTAACCTTAGGATTGGAGTTTAACAGACTACCTACTTACTTAAACTAACCTTAGGATAGTGGAGTTGTACAGACTACCCGAACCTTCCTTAGCCTAACTTAAGGATAGTGGAGTTACAAGCTAACCTAACTTACCTTACCAAACCTTAGGATAGTGGAGTTTACAAGCACCTAATTTACTTAACACTAACCTTAAGATAGTGAGTTACAGACTAACCTACTTACTTAACACTAACTTAATGATAGTGGACGTTTACAAACTAACCTTAAACCTTATTAGCACTAACCTTAAGGATGTGGATTTACAAACTAACCTAACCTTACTTAGCCAACCTTAGGATAGTGGATTTAACACAGCTAACCCTAACCTTACACTGTAGGCCTAAATTTAAGGCTAGTGGAGTTTACAGGACTACCCTAACCTTACCTTAGCCTAAACTTAAAGATAGTGGAGTTCACAGAACTAACCTAATCTCCTTTAGCCCCAACTTAAGATAAGTGGAGTTTACAGACTACCCTAACTTACACTTAAGCCCTAACTTAAGGATAGTGGAGTTTACACAACTAACCTAACGTACCTTAGCCCTAACCTTACGGATAGTGGAGTTTACAGACTAACGCCAACTTACCCTAACCCTAACCTTAAAGATAGTGGAGTTTACCAGACTCCCTAACTTACCTTAACATAACCTTAAGGATATGGAGTTTACAAGCTAACCACTTAACCTTACTAGCCCTAACTTGAAGGATAGTGGAGTTTACAAACTAACCCTAACTTACCTTACCCAACCTGTAAGGATAGTGGAGTTTTCAGACTACCCTAACCTTACATTAACACTCAACCTTAAGGATAGTGGAGTTTAAACAGACTAAACCCCTAACTACCTTAAATAACGCTTAAGGATGGGAAGTTTACAGACTAACCCTAACTACTTAAAACTAACTTAAGGATAGTGAAGTTTACAAACTAACCCTGACTTAAACTTACCTAACTTAGGATTAGTGGAGTTTAAACTACCTTACGCTTAGCCCCAACCTTAAGGAAGTGGAGTTTACAACAACCCTAACCTTACTAACACTAACTTAGGATAGTGGAGTTTACAGACTAACCCTAACCTATTAACAACTAACTTATAGGATAGTGGGAAGTTTTACAAGCTAACCTTAATAACACTAACTAAGGATGGTAGAGTTTACAAGCTAACCTAACCTTACCTTACACTAACCTTAAGATAGTGGAGTTTACGACTAAACCTAACCTAACCTTAACACTAACCTTAAGGGATAGTGCGAGTTTACATAACTAACCTTAACCGTACCCTTAGCACTAACTTAAGGATAGTGGAGTTTAACAAACTAACCCTAACCACCTTAGCCCTATACCTTAAGGATAGGTGGAGTTTACAAGCTACCCTAACCTTATTAGCCCTAACTTTTAAAGGATAGTGGAGTTTACGACTAACCTACTTACTTAGCCTAATTAAAAGATAGTGGAGTTTACAGACTAACTAATCTTACCTTAGCCCCAACCTTAAGATAGGGAGTTTACGACTAACCCTACCTTACCTTAGCCCTAACCTTAAGGATAGTGGAGTTTCACTACCTAACCGTACCTTAGGCCTAACTTAAGGATAGTGGGACGTTTACAGACTAACCCTAACCTTCCTTGGCCCTCACTTAAGATAAGTGATTACAGAGCTAAACCCTAATCTTACCTTAACACTAACCTTAAGGATATGGGTTTACAAGCTACCCTAATCTTACTTAGCCTAACTTGAAGGTAGTGAGTTTTACAACTAACCCTACTACCTTAGCCCCCCCAAACTTAAGGATAGTGGAGTTTAACAGACTAACCTAACCTTACCTTAACACTAACCTTACAGGTAGTGGATGTTACAGACTAACCCTAACCTTACCTTAACACTTAACTTAAGGATAGTGGAGTTTACAGACTAACCTAAACCATTTTACTTAAAACTATACTTAGGATGTGGAGTTTACAAACTCTAACCGACCTTACCTTTAGCCCTAACTTAGGATAGTGGAGTTTACAAACTAACCTTACCTTAGCCCCATACTTAAGGATAGTGGAGTTTTCAGACTAACCTACCCTTACCTTAACACTACCTTAAGGATAGTGGTATTTACAGACCCTTAAACTTACTAACATACTTAAGGATAGTGGAGTTTACAAGTCTAACCTTACCTTACATAACCTTAAGGATAGTAGTTTACAGAATAACCCAAACCAACCTTAGCCTTAACTTAAGGATGTGAGTTTTCAAACTAACCCTAACCTTACGTTAGCCCCAACCTTAAGGATAGTTGGAGTTTACAGACTAACCTACATTACTTAACACTAACCTTAAGGATAGTGGGAAGTTACAGACTAACCCTAACCTTACCTTAACCTACTTAGGAGTGGGTTTTACAAGCTAACAACTTAACCTGTACCTTAGCCACTCTAAGGATAGTGGAGTTTTACATAGTCTAACCCTACGTTACCGTTAGCCCTAACCTTAAGAAGAGGAGTTTTACGCTAACCTAACCTTACCTTTACTAAACTTAAGGAAGTGGAGTTTACAGACTAACCCTAACCTTAACCTAACACTAACTTAAGGATAGTGGATTTACAAAACTAACCTTACCTTACCTTACCCTAACCTAAGATGTGGAGTTTTACACTAAACCTAACCTTACCGTTAGCCCTAACCTTAAGGATTGGATTTACAGACTAACCCTCAACTTACCTTAGCCCAACTTTAAGATAGGAGTTTAAAACAACCTAACTTCCCTTAGCCCTAACCTTAAGGTAGTGGAGTAAAACTAACCCTAACCTTACTTAGCCTAACCTTAAGGATAGTGGAGTTTTACAGACTTAACCTAACTTTAACTTAAAACTAACTTAAGGATAGTGGAGTTACAACACCCTGACCTTACTTAGCCCTAACTTAAGGATAGTGGAGTTTTTTACAACAACCTTACCTAGCCCGAACCTTAAGGATAGTGATTTACAGACTAACCCTAACAACTTAACACAACGCTAGGAAGTGGAGTTTAAGACAAACCTAACCTTACTTAAAACATAACCTTAGGATAGTTGGAGTTACAGACTAACGAACACCTTACCTTAGCCCTAACTTAAGTAGTGGAGTTTACAAGCTAACCCTAACCTTACCTTAACACTAACCTTAAGGGATATGGAGTTTACAAGCTAACCTACCTACGTAACACTGAACCTTAAGGATAGTGGAGTTTACCAGATAACCCTAACTTACCGTTAACACTAACACTAATGATGAGTGGAGTTTACAACTAACCTTATACGCTTACTAGCATACCTTAAGGATTAGTGGAGTTTACAACTAAACCCTAACTTAACTTAGCACCTAACAATTAGTTTATAGTGGAGTTTACAAGCTACCCCTTAACTTACCTTAGCCCAACTTTAACGGATAGTGGAGTTACAGACTAACCCTACTACTTAGCCAACTTAAAGATAGTGGAGTTTACAACTACCCTAATCTTACCTAGCCAACTTAAGGAAAGTGGAGTTTACGATAACCCTAACCTTACCTTAGCCCTAAACCTAGGATAGTGGAGTTTAACCGCTAACCCAACCGTACCTTAGCCCTATACTTAAGGATAGTGGAGTTTAACAGACTACCCAACTTACTTAACCTAACTAAAGAATGTGGAGTTTACAGACTAACCCTAATTTACTTTAAACACTACACCTAAGGATAGTGGAGTTTACAACTAACCCTAACCTACCTTAGCCTAACTTGAAAGGATAGTGAGTTTACAAACCCTCCTAACCTTACCTTAGCCCCAACCTTAAGGGATAGTGGAGTTAAGACACCTAACTACCTTAATCCTACTTTAAGGATATGGAGTTTACAGACTAACCCTAACCTACTAACACTAACCTTAAGGATAGTGGAGTTTTACAGACTAACCCTAACCTTACCTTAAAAACTAACCTTAAGGATAGTGGAGTTTTACAATACCCTGACCTTACTTAGCCCTAACCTTAGGTAGTGGAGTTTACAAACTAACCTTACCTTAAGCCCAACCTATAAGGATACGTGGAGTTATCAGACTACCTACCTTACTTACTATCCTAAGATAGTGGAGTTTAAGATACCCTAACCTTAACCTTAACACTAACCTAAGGATAGTGGGAGTTTCAAGCTAAGCTACATTAACACTCACCTTAAGGATAAGTATAGAGTTTACAGACCTAACCAAATTACCTTTATGCCCCTAACCTTAAGGAATAGTGGGAGTTTACAAACTAACCTCACCTACCTTAGCCTAACCTTTAAGGATAGTGGATTTACAACTAACCTAACCTTACTTAGCCTACCTTAAGATAGTGGAGTTTACAAAACTAACCTTACTTAGCCACAACCTTAAGGATAGTGGGTTTACAGAGGACTACCCTAACCTTACTTAACCTAACCTAAGGATAGTGGATTTACAGCTAACCCTAACCTTACCTTAACACTAACCTTAAGGATAGTGGAGTTTTCAAGCTAACCTTACTTACACTAACCTTAAGGATAGTAGAGTTTACGACTAAAATTACCTTAGCCTAACCTTAAGGATAGTGGAGTTTTAAAAACTGAACCTAACCTTATACATTTAGCCCAACCTAGGATATGGAGTTTACAGACTAACCCTAACCTTACTTACAACTAACCTAAGGATAGTGGAGTTTAAGACTAACCCTAACCTTACCTTAAACTAACCTTAAGGATGTGGAGTTTTACAGACTATACCCGATACCTTACTTAGCCCTCTTAAGGATCAGTGGAGTTTACAAGCTAACCTACCTACCTTAACACTAACTAAGATAGTGGAGTTTACAAGCCTAACCCTAACTTACGTTAACAAACTTAAGAATAGTGAGTTTAGCAGCCTAAATAACCTTACTTAACACTAACCTTAAGGATGTGGAGTTTACAAACTCAACCTTAACCTACCTTAGCCCTACTTAAGGATAGTGGGCTTTACAACTAACCCTTAACTTACCTAGCCTAAACTTAGGATAGTGGGAGTTTACACAAGCTAACCTAACCATACTTAGCCCTAACTTTAGGATAAGTGGAGTTTTCAGACTAACCTAACTTTTACTTAGCCCTAAGCTAAAGATAGTGGAGTTTACAGAACCTACCCTATCTTACCTTAGCCCAACCTTAAGGATACGTGGAGTTTAATACAAGACTAACCCTAACCTTACCTTAGCCTAACCTTAAGGATAGTGGATTTACAGACAACCTAACCGTACCTTACCCTAACTTAAGGAAGTGGGAGTTTTTACGACTACCCTAATCTTACCTTACACTAACACTTAAGGCTAGTGGATTTACAAAGCTAACCTAACCTACCTTAGCCCTACTGGAGGATAGTGGAGTTTACAAACTAACCTAACTTACTTAGCCCCAACTTAAGGATAGTGGAGTTTACAGACTAACCCTAACCTTTAATTAACACTCACCTTAAGGATAGTGGGAGTTTACAGACTAACCTAACCTTCCTTAAACATAACTTAAGGATAGTGGAGTTTAGCAGACTACCCTAAACTTACCTTAAAACTAAACTTAAGGGATAGTGGAGTTTTACAAACTAACCCTGACCTTACCTTAGCCTAACTTAAGGATAGTGGAGTTTACAGACTAACCTAACCTTACCTTAACACTAACCTTAAGGGATGTTGGAGTTTACAAGCTAACCTACCTTAGCCCAACCTTAAGTGATAGTGGAAGTTTTTACAGACTAACTCCTACCCTTACCTTAACACAACCCTTAAGGATAGTGAGTTTTACAACTAACCCTAACCTTACCTTACACTAACCTAAGGATAGTGGAGTTAACAGCTACTTACCTTAACACTAACTTAAGGAATAGTAGAGTTTACAGACTAACAAACCTTACCTTAGCCCTAACCTTAAGGATAGTGGAGTTACAAACTAACTAACTTACCTTAGCCCAACCTTAGGATAGTGGAGTTTTAAGACTAACCCTAACCTACCTTAAGAACACTAACCTTAAGGATAGTGGGGATTTTAACATGACTAACCCTAACCTACCTTACACTACCTAAGGATAGTGGAGTTTACAGACACCCGAACCTTACCTTAGCCTAACCTTAGGATGGGAGTTTAACAACTAACCCTAACCCTTACCTTAACACTAACCTTAAGATGTAGTTTACAAAGCAACCTAACCTTAACTTAAACTAACCTTAGGATGAAGTGTGGGAGTTTACAGACTAACCTAACCTTACCTTAACACTAACCTTAAGATAGTGGAGTTTACAAACTAACCTAACCTTACCTTAGCCCTAACCTTAGGATAGTGGAGTTTAAAACTAACCCTAACCTTACCTTAGCCCTAACCTTAAGGATAGTGGAGTTTTACAAGCTACCCTAACCCTACCTTAGCCCTACTTTAAAGGAAGTGGGATTTACAGACTAACCCTAACCTTACTTAGCCTAACCTTAAAGTAGTGAGTTACAGACTAACCTAATCTTACTTAGCCCACTTAAGGAAGTGGAGTTTACAGACTACCTAACCTTACCTTAGCCTAACCTAAGGATAGTGGATTTTACAGACTACCACCTTACCTTAGCGCTAACCTTAAGGATAGTGGAGTTTACAAACTACCTACCTTAACCTTAGTCCCAACCTTAAGGATAGTGGAGTTTAACAGACCTACCCTAACCTTACTCTTAACACTAACCTAAAGGATAGTGAGTTTTACAGAATAACCCTAGACCTTAACCTTAACACTAACTTAAGGATAGTGGAGTACAAACTACACCGTAACCTTACTTAGCCTAACTTAAGGATAGTGGAGTTAACACTCCCTAACCTTACCTTAAGCCTAACCTTAAGGATAGTGGAGTTTACAAGCTAACCCTAACCTTACCTTAGCCCTTAACTTTAGGGTCAGTGGAGTTTTACAGACTAACCTACCCTTACCTTAGCCTAAGCTTAAGATAGTGGAGGTTTACGACTAACCCTAATCTTGACCTAGCCACCTAAGGAATAAGTGGAGTTTACAGACTAACCCTAACCTTACTAGCTGAACCTTAAGGATCAGTGGAGTTTACCAGACTACCCTACCGTACTTAGCCCAACTTAAGGATCCGTGGAGTTTACAGACTAACTAATCTTACCTAAAAACTAACCTTAAGGATAGAGGAGTTTACAAGCAACTACTTACCTTAGCCTATTGAAGGATGTGGAGTTTAAAACTAACCCTAACCTTACCTAGCCCCAACCTTTAAGGATAGTGGAGTTTACAGACTAACCTAACCTTACCTTAAACTAAACTTAGGAAGTCGGAGTTTACGACTAACCCTAACCTTCACTTAACCTACCTTAAGGATAGTGGAGTTTACA
>VHKM01001127.1:0-47238 GCA_007210695.1 Neogobius melanostomus | reverse complement strand
AATGGAAAGAAGACTAATCTGAAATCAATTGATATTTTACTACTCTGTTATCGTTGAGGGTTGGGATTTATTTTTAATTAATTTTAGGATGTGCAGACATGTAATTTATCTTATTGTTTTCAACTACGATTGTATTAATGTATTGCTCCCCCTGTTGAATTGTGTTATTGAAAATTTTAACAGCAAACTCGAGTGGTCAGTGCAGGAAGAAACTCCCCACCAGAACACTCCTCCATGGAGGAATTGAGGAAATTAAAACACTTCAAAAGGACCAATGACAAGTGGCAAGAGAAAATGGAGAAAAAAACAAATCACCATAAACTACCAAAATATTCCGTTGAAACAAACAAAAACAAAATACAATAAACACCAGTAAAGAAACCACAAGAAACCAATTATTTCTCAAAAATGAGTCAAACAATTAATTAAAACAATTCCCAAGGTTACTCTTCTCTACAATAGAACATCTATCAATCCTGATTTTTTTAACAAGCCAAACTTTACTTCCAAGTTGACTCCCTTTATGAGGCGTTTGCAACCCACTTCAGGGGAAGATAACAAAAATTAATATGGTTTTAAGTTGTATCTGGTTGTTCTATTTGTTCCTCTCTGGTGCTGTCCACAAATGGTTTACATCCTACCTCACAGAACAGGTGAACGCCTGGCAATATGCATTTTTTTTATTTTTTATTTTTATGAAGCAGTTTAAAATGTCTGCTCAAAGGAGGTGGCTGAAGCAAAAGCTTATTAAGCGCCCCCCCCCCCCCGATTTATTTGGGTTAGGCCTATATAATTTGGGGGTTAATTTTTAACTAATTTACAACTAACATTTAGCTAAATAGGAACATTTTATGTTTTCATCTTTTTGGAACAAAAATGGACAAGTGAATGTTGTTCAAAGTTATGCATTCTTTATCAAACAACAAGAAAACATCCAAAGTTTCAAATTTGTTTATAAGAAAATTAAAAATTGAAATAACTCGGTTACAGGAATGACGGTCTATTTAACGGTAGATCTGACTTCCGGGCTCAGCTTTTCCTTACTCCTTTTGTTAACCTTCCTCACACAATAAAACCAACAAAATAAACTTATAGCTTTGGTGGGCTTTTTTGATTGAAGAAATAAAAAAAAAAAAAACTAATCCAAATAGCATTTAAGAAATCTTCATGGGGAAAAGTGGGCTTGGGGTCGAACCAGATAAGTTGGAGGTCAAGTTTGGCCCCCAGGTGATTCAAATGGATTTGCTGGAATGGACATCACAAATTGTTGGCTGCGTGGTTGGTCAGAGTCATTCCTTTCATTTAAAACTGCTAAACATTATGTTCACAGACAGTGGAAGATGATAGACGGAGTCTGGTTCTGACCCTGATTTCTAAAAAGTTGGGGTCTCGGCTTAAAAAAGGTTTGTCGACTTATGCTTCAAACTAATATTCGGTTCAACATGGGGCTGGGCGATTTGACGATATTAGGACCGTCTTACGGATCTCCAGAGCTGGACGATCTTTATTTGCGTTTTAATCACGGTTTTATGCATTCAGCCAAAGTGAGGTTCTTTTCACCGTCAGGTGAAGCAACACAAAGCCGCGCACTTTCTTGCACGCAATTGTCGGACCGCTATGCGAGCGTTGGCAGCGAAGGACGCTCCCTCCTACAGTGCGCGTACGCGGAACCAGACCTCCTTTTCATTCTAGAGCTTTTAAACCCAAGCGTTCTGTCTCTTATTTCAGGGGTGTTTACGGTCTGTGTCTGTCCCCCCAAATGCGCCGCTGCTCTGCGCAGAATCACAGGCGTGTGTTTATTTTATTTACCGACACATGTGCGAAGAAGCGAGTGTGTCCTTTGTCCCTACAGTTTCTGTCAGGCGCCGCATCCTTCTCATTTGTTTATTAAATCCGTGGACCGTGTCACAAATGAAGCTGTTTATCCAGTGTCTTTGGAAAATATAAAAAGTTTATCTCCAAAAAAAACACCGTCAGTCTGAGTTCATTATTGTAAATTTCGCCTAACAGTGACAAAACTTCTTTCCTGTTGAGGTTTTACCACAATAAAATTTCACTGCATTGTTATTGCTTTTAGTAAGACTCTTATTGTGAACGGTCAGACAGCGACAGAGCGTTAATTTACAGCAGCTTCGACGTCAGAGAGAGACGTCTCAAGAAAAAATGCCAAACAGCAACAGACACCAACAACAACATTTACCAAAACTTCTCTTTAACCTTACTTCTTACTAATTTTATTAATCTGGAGTTTTATTGTGTTTTTTGATGTATAAAGTGCGAGTTTGCTTTTAGGTCCAAGTGCTGGTTGTTATCACAGTTGAAATAAATTAGTGTAGTATTTTTCTTCTTCAGTGTGTAATTTAAGTATTTGTCATTATAAAAAATCGTGATTAAAACCGAATCGTAATTTATAATCAAAGATCGTGAATTCATTTTGCATATCGCCCACCCCCTAGTTCACTGTCTCCCAAATTCCAAAGTCGTTTAAGAGGTGGATTCATTATGAGCATGGATATTTATTTTGTGCGGAAATTTCTAATATTTTAACCAAAAATTTCTTCCAGTCCAATAAAGGGAAGTTCTTTGGGCTACAGAATACTCTGAACCATTGGAATTCCCATTTGATACCCCATTGAGGTCTGCGCTCTGTCAGTGGATAGGCAGATGATTCCTTTTCTCGAAGAACCTCCAATGAAATGCAAAAAAATTTCCAGTTATTTGGTCATTGGCGGGGCCATTTTGTGAAGCCTCCTGGTTGGTTGTTGCCACGAGAGCGAGCAATGTTGATTTTAACGGTTAGAAAGTCTGAGAATCTGCCAGGATTGTTTTGCAAAATACAAAATCTGTTTTGGTAATAAGTTTGGTCTCTTGCATTTCTTGTCAATTCTTCATCCGTACAAATGAAAAGCCCTTCCCCAGACTGGAACTCAACATCCAAAACTATGGAGATCAAAACAAAGTTTTCACGCCACTTTGAAAAAAAACCCTCGGCGTCTCCAGAGTAAAGCTCAATTATTTATCCCATTCAAATCACTTTAGCTCAATGGTCTGCTTGCTGATTAGCTTCTTGTTGATTAAACCCATGACAATTTGATTTTTGTTACCAAAATCTAGGGGGAATTGTTGAGATTTCTAGTGCGGAAATTTGGAGCTGGGTTTTGAATGGGGGAAGGGCCATTGAGGCATCATTGCCTTAAACATTCCAGCTTAAACCAAAATTGGTGGCTTGAAAGCTATAAAACCGTGTGAGTTGAACCTTGGTTGTGCAGGTTAGTAGGTCAGCCACGCAGTTCAAACGTGACCCTGAGAAGGAAGCTAAGGAAACCAAAGAAGTGTTCTGTGTTTTGATGATACAGACACTGCTCGTAATGTTTGTTTTGTGCGCTGGTAGTTTTTGTCATGTTAAGGTTGTATGTGCTGGGTGGAAGGCTTCTGTCAAATGCATAGAGTCTTCAAAAGAGGAAAGCCCACAACGACAGTTTCATGGTCTATTTTGTAGTTTTAACAGGATTTAAACAGAACAGTTCAAGAGTTTACACTGGGAGCGATTTACTTTTTAGCAGGCAACGGAAAGACGAGAATAGAAGAATGTTCAACATCTTGTAAACATTGCACGTCATAGAAAAGCACACAATTGTTTTTTTCTATTGAAAAGTTTGTTTGAGGGAAAAGATGAAGATTAGTTGTTATTCCAAGTAGTATAAAAACAACTAATACTGAATTATGTGTATATTTAAGACAAATACTACATAAACTTGTACTGTGAACCTTGTGTGAATGGAATTTTCCTTGTCAAAGTGGACCCTGAAAATTTCTTTCTGCCACTGAGAGGGTCGGTCCGTAAGAGCGCAGACTCGCAAGAGAGGGTTCCACTCGCGCAGGTGTTGTCCAACTTGCCAACTTTGTAACACATTCCAGATTGTGATGCTGGTAATGATCAGTGTGTATAAGCACATCAAAATCTGGTTGCTTGTTTATTCAGCAAAACCAAAATAGTGAGGTTGAAAACATTCCAAGCATTTTCACACGTTGGAAATAAGACCTCAGCCTTTACCCACTCCTCAGCGATCTGCCATGGTCTGAGTGATGTGGACCGGTGAATTTAACCAATTGATGTGATAAAACAAAAATCATGAGTAAAAACTTTGTAGTTTCTCCTAATGGCCTAATAGGCGGAAGAGGCATTAAAGTAGAACTTCAGTTTAGGAGAGTGAGGTTCAATGTGTTTTCCAATGGGCGAGGTTTTTGGTCCCTCATGCAGAGGAGCTGAACATTGCTGTAATACTGCCTTCTGGGTGGCCAGGGGACGGACTCCAACAGGACCACATGGTAAAAAGTTTCTTATTGTAGCTTTGCGCCTGTTTAAACTTATTTTATTTATTATTATTAATTAAGCAGGATTACTATTGCAACAACACATTCAATTCAGCTAGGGTGTAAAACAACCTGTCTCACGACCGGTCTAAACCACAGCTTCACGTTCCCTATAGTGGTCGTGAACAATCCAATCGAACTGGTCGAATCGCTCCACATAATGATGGAAGAGCCACATCGAAGGATCAAAAAGCGACGTCGCTATGAACGCCTTGGGGCCGCCACAAGGCCGTATCCCTGTGTAACATTTTTACAAACCTCTCCTGCTTAAAACCACAAAATTTCAGAAGGGATCGTGAGGCCTCGCTTCAAAACTGCTTTAAAGCCTGGCTCCAATGAGTTTTTCGCCATCTTGTGTTTTCATGGCAAACTGGCAGTCTACTTAAGCTGAAACATTGGCTTTTTTATTAATGATCGTGAATAACTGTGACGATTTCTGAACCATACCGTGGGAAAAAATATTTGAAAAGCCAATGATAATATGCTTAAAATAATCTGAGTCATTTTTTCCTGCCATCTTTCCGCTCTGATCCGCATGAGGCACGGCAAAACTTGTTTCCTTTTTACTTTTTTGCAGCTTCCCATTTTTTTTGTCGCTCCTCTGTGATTGAAACAATCCCCGCATCATATACTTAGACTTGAGGAAATTGTTGAGTAAGCAGCTGAATTGAGATTTTCAGATATCGTCGACTGGACTGGGATGAATGAGTTCAGGATGTTTCCCTTCCGTCTCAGAATCTTCTTCTCACCATTGTAGTCTAAGCACAAGACTGGTCAAACACACATTTACCTGGTTGCATCTGAATAATGCACTGTGTAAAACGTCTTTGTCATTGTCAATCTCACTTTATTTATAAAGCACATTTAAAGAGGGGGTATTATGCTTTTTTCAATCACATAGCACCAGTCTATAGCATACTACAATGATGACGTAACCTTCTGTTGTCTGTATATGCAGTAAATTAAAATAACCTTGAATGCCTTGAATAAAATTGCTCTCTCAAAATGGCTGTATGAACGTCTTGAAATAGGCCTCTGTCTCTTTAAGAAGCTTTCCGACACGCCCCTTCAGCACACTGCTGTGGCATCTAAACAACACTACTGTGCGGGGAGGGGGCTCTGCTGAGCTGAGGAGCAGTGGTTGGTGGCTTGCTGGTGACAAAAGGTCCAGAGGCGTCTCCAGGAGGTGGGGGCGTTCCTAGGAGGACTGAGGCATAGCTACAACCTAAATGGCTGCCGTCTAAGTGATTACTGATTACTCAAAAATATGTGAATGAGCCAAGGCAACACTCCAGGCATGTGTTTAATGAGGGAATGACATAATAACATGATATAAAGCTATATCATCAGCTATATACCCCCCCTTTAAAAACTGCCCATCTGCCCAAAGTGATGCACAACAAACCGAAAAGCGCTATATAAACCAAGGCATTATTATAGTTTACTGATGTGTCTCTTCTGTGTTCTCAGCTGATGGAGATGTCGGTGGAGCTGCGAGGCCCTCTGGTCAGGCGACCGCCGGCCTTCGCCAACGATGAGCAGAAGATGGTCCACTCTGGTCCAGGATCTCTACGGCGGGACACGATGTCATCCTGGACGCTCTCCACATCCTCAGCCCCAAATCCAGAGACCTGTCCAACACGGACGAGCTGCTCAGCTTCCTGCAGGAGCTGAGAGCCGAGGGCCACAGACCCACCGTGCTGCAGAGCAAAGACGTTTACAGAATACCGCTCCTGCATGTCTGTCCCGCTCACCGAGGACATGCTCAAACAGGCCAACAGGAACCCAAGACCCACCGCCAAAAAGAAGAGGAAGAAACCCCACAAGAAGAAGGAAGTGCACCCGTCGTGGAGCTGTGAGCGCAGCCGGCCCAGGATCCAGGGAGTGCGACCCCCTGAACCCAGACTGGGTCCTAAGTCCGGTGTTCGTCTGCAGCAGGACCCCGGTGCGAGCCAGGACCCTCCGGTGCAGCCCTGTCTGCGCCTCACCAACATCCAGGGCCAGTCGGGCTACCACACGGCCCGGCTCCAGGTCCAGCCCACCTTTAGCTTCCTCTGCAAAACCCTCCGCTGGCCTCCCGCCGCCCTCCTCCCTCCCTCCCCCCTCCGGACTGCCCTCCCAGCCCCTGCAGAACGGCGTGGTGGCCCTGTTCAGTCAGAAAACCCAGTCGTGTCCCGCCGCGAGGTCCGACGGGGCGCTGATCGGGGACTCCGCGCCCGTTTTCGACCCACAGACTCACGCCGAGCTGCAGACGCGGAGCAACCAGTGGAACCGCAGCAACGGCATCCACCCGCGGCACTGCAGCCCGAAGGAGACGCGCAGCGGCTGGAAGGAGAGGGACAGGAGGAGCCTCCGAGCCAAAATCATAAAAGTGGACGGCTCGCGATCGTCGCAGAGGCCCGACTAAAAGCGCAAAAGATTTTACAGATTGACTTATCGCCTGTGATCAAAATCCCGCCGTTTTACCACATCCTCAGAGACTTGCGATACCAGGTCAAATAAATCCGTCGGACTCTGAACGCGCTTAGGTTTTACAATGCTTTTCCACTGCATAGTCTTCGTTTTGGCTTGTGTGTTTTGGGTTTGCCCCAGACTGGATTAAGTTAACCATAAATTCGTCCATCTTCCAGTGTTATAATTCACCCCGACTCGATCATTGGCGTCGTCTGTTCCCAATAATGAAGAATTCTCCTGTGTAACCATTTTGTACAAGCGTCTTGATCGAAGTTTTCATGTTGTATAGTCGCTGGCCTGTTCTGTGCTACGTGTCTCATGAAAGGATAACCCTAGTGCCTGGATTTTCAGCTGGTCGGCGTGAACCTGAAAAGCATGTCCTCGGTTGTAAGGGAAGCCGTTGATCCCCATCTTGGCTGGATCTTCCTTTTTTTAACTTATTTCCACAAGCTTTTTTTTTTCTCTACATATTTTACTTCTATACACGAATACCCAGTCATTTGTGGATATTACTTTTTGTGCAATCGTCTCCTAACAAGCTCTTTGTAAAATGTCTTCTTGGGTAATTTGTTCAAAATGACATTTCCCAAAGTGCCAAACAATTTGAAATTAACTGAATAAAATTGTTTTATTTGAATTCTTGATAAACTATGTGCTTGGGAACAGTGATTTCTTCATATGTTTTAGCAGAACTAACGCAGATTAAACCAAGGGAACACGCCGGTAATTGACACCCAGAACAGCGGCCATGTTGAAACTCTAGAATCTTCAAAGCTGGACTTTTTGTAACACCGCTTTTGAAGAGCTATATTGACCCAAGATACTGAGGTGGAGGATAAAAAACTAGCACAAAGTTTAACCTCTTAAAGGGATTCTTTGGATTTTTGAATTGGGCCTCATTTCCTAGTTATCCAGAGTGTTGTTCATGTCTGGAGATATGTTTTTCTTAAATTCATGCAGTTCTTATATTTGAAGAGTCTAGTGGCGCTAGGCTAAGGGCAAGGCTAAAGCATTTCTATGGTATCAGTTAGCCTGCATTAAAAACAGTCTGACCACTCCACAGTGCACCTGAGGTAAATCACTTATAACACCAGACTAACCATATAAATGTCTGTGTTAATAGAATAATTTTAACCATTTTGCATTTAAAATAACTTGTATTTGAGCAGCATCAGCTTCATGGCTGTAAGCTAACGCAGCGGAGGAGTGATCTGCGAGAAATAGTCCTCAAAATGCGGTAATTCATGTGATACAAGGTCAGTTATATTTCAAACATTCTATTAACACAGACATTTATATGGTTAGTCTGGTGTTATAAGTGATTTACCTCAGGTGCACTGTGGAGTGGGTCAGACTGTTTTAATGCAGGCTAGACTTTACCATAGAAATGCCTTTAGCCTTGCCCTAGCCTAGCGCCACTAGACTCTTCAAATATAAGAACTGCATGAATTTAAGAAACAATATCTCCAGACATCAACAACACTCTGGATAACTAGGAAAATGAGGCCCTATGTCAAAAATCCCGAAGGATCCCTTTAACCACCACCTGAACCGGGCACATTTTCTCCAGTTTGGCTTTACCCAAATCGCAAAGCTTCTTGAAAAAAGCATCAAAATAGTGACAAAAATAGGTTGAAAATAAAAACCACAAACACAACCAAAAGTTTAGATTTGGGTAAACTGAACTGGAGAAAACGTGCTCTGTTAAAGCGGGGGTTAAGAGGTCTTTATGAGTAAAAAGTGAACTGAGATGAAGTCATTCACGTAGCCATTTTATAAAGCAGTTACTCAACTGCTCAAGCACAATTGATGTTGAAGTATCTTTTGAAAACATCGAGCTCAATATGGCAAGTTTTTGAACCATTTGTGGCTTTTTTGTCCCCCCACAAATATAGACTTTCACCGGCTTTTTATACAGGCCTTATTCTTCATCTAAATCAGATTCTCAAAGATGTGAAAGTCATGGATTCTTAGTTTATTTTGGTCTTAATATATTTTATTAGCCCAAATACAATAACAAAATAAAGGTTGAGATGTCAAAAGTCCTACAAAAAAAAAGCATAAGTTCCTATTGAGACAAATTCCAGATTGAGCAAAGACCATAACAGTAGCCGTTATTGCTGCTCTGAATTTGAATGTATTTACCCGAAAATGTGTCCAAATGAGACGCCCAGTCTTCCTGCATGATTGGGGACTCAAAAAATACCAACGTGTCTATTTAGAAATATAACCTGGCTGAGTTCTAAGTTCCTATTTTGGACAGGGAAACGCAGGCGAAGGCATTTCCCGTGGCTGCTTATGTAAAGACTGCTCCAGGGCACTGCTTTGGCGTCGCTCTGGAATAAACTACCTCTCGATGCAACTGAGCAGATTAAACGTTTAAAAAAAAAGAAAAAGTTTGACGATTATTATGGATTGCAACAGGAGCAGAGATGAAGAGCTGGACAAATTATGAAGTTTAACTTGCAGTGAGTGTGAGATCTAGCTGCCTACTACAGTTGATTTTGAGATTTCTCACGTCGAGGATCGTTTTGAAGGGATTCTTTCTTTTTGTGAGGAATAAGGCTTATGTCACCTGCTAAAAGGACATGTTTGAGTGTATGTTCTTCACCATTGAGATCAAGGAGAGAGCATTTATCACTAAACTGCGTACAGCTCGATTGTGAACGATGTCCTCGCATTTGTCTTCTGTTGAAATGCTGGGACGTCTCCTGCAAAACCCTCTTTACCCGAGTATCATCAGCGTTATG
The DNA here is from genome assembly GCA_007210695.1 of Neogobius melanostomus. Taxonomy (NCBI): domain Eukaryota; kingdom Metazoa; phylum Chordata; class Actinopteri; order Gobiiformes; family Gobiidae; genus Neogobius; species Neogobius melanostomus. The sequence goes on along the minus strand of VHKM01001127.1, from coordinate 37,660 downwards.
GATCAGGACTGTACCTTGGCATCGATCTATGGTCTCCAAATGCTGCCTGTGTCCGTTCTGCCGTCCGGAAATCACGAAAATGACCTTTTGTAAAATGCCGTTTGTCCGTGTCTCGCCGCAAAATGAGGCCAAGTCCAAGCCGACGAAATGCAGTGGAAAAGCAACATTACTCTTAACATTGTCTTATCCGTTTCTGCTGTGTGTTCACGCTTTTAGTTCATGCCATGGACAGTTTTTTTTTTTGTTTGCTCAACGGGCGTCCAAACATGGCAACAGACCCGGGAACCCATTTTCCGCTCAACACTGGTTCGTTTTGACTGTGTCTGAAACGCATTTCCACACCACGTCGTCCTTTCTACAGAAATCGAATGTTCCCTCCGTTTCTTTGGAAAATACGCTCCACTGTGACTTAGCGGCCGATCATGGAGATTGTGTCATATTTCAAGGGGGGGGGGGGGAACAGATTTGAGTGCTGTGGTAAACGATATACAAAGATGGACACGTGAAAATCAAATGTGCCAACTTCTCACTCTGTAGAATAGAAGTTATGTGTGTGACGTCATAGATTCTATTTAGATTAAATGTGCAAACACACTATAAAGAAATACAATTCACTCCATATAGACACTTTTCATTCAGCCACACACAGTGACAAGAGTCGGCAAAATTTGTGAGGTGTCTTGCACATGGACACAACAAAAGTGAAGCTCACAACCCCTGTCGTAGCTCACTTTATCAAATAATTTACATCGTCCAATTTAAATATCAACGGCCTCATTCTCACTGTCCATCTTTCTATATTTTCTGTCCAGATAAAACCCTTCTGATTAATTTCTAAAATATCTCAAATTAACGTCTTCCGTTTTGTATTTCCGGGAAGTTTCAGGACGACTTTTTGCTGCAACAAGACTGGACTCCTCACAAAGTGTTCCTTTTTAGTTTGGATTTAGTGACGAACTTTAGCTTTCGTTTTACTCTTTGTCTTTTCGAGTGTTTTTAATTATAAACCTACGGTGGTGCTTCAACGACTGTATCAGCTTTTTACTTTGAGGCCATATTAAGGAAAATGCGTTTGCAAAGAAAACCTGAAATTGTCGACTTAAAACAAGAATCACGTATATAATTGTTTGTGAGAAAAAAAATCTCTTACCTGATTTTCTTTTTTTAATGCAAACAATGAAAGCCACTTAATTAAAATGTCAGTTGTGCCTAAACTCATCCCTAGGGCTGGGTACTGTACCAGTACTTTAATGATACTTGGTTTTGAGATCAATGCCTGAACAATACTTTTTTCGCTACGTAAACTAATATATTTGTCATAAAACTGATTAATAATAATTTATTCCTTTTCCTTCCATTTCATTGCTTTTGCATTTGTATGATTGGTTTGAGGTGAAACAACCAAGACACTTTAACTACAAAAGGGCAGAAAAACACTTTCCAAGTATTTCTTATTCCCCCGCCCTATATTTTGTTCCCTTTTTTTCTCTTATTTTCCCCACATTTTTTTCCCCAATTTTGCCCCAAATTTTCCCAATTTTTTTCCATGTTTTTGCTAAATTTTTCAAAAAATTACTCCCCAATTTACCTACATTTCTCCTTTTTTAATTTGAATTTTTTCAACTTGTCTTTCACTTTCTTTTTTTTCTTTTAAATTTTGATGACCAACTGTATCAAAACTTGAATATAAAGATTTTAGTTTTATGTACTTTTATTTTTTCGATACCAGTACCTAAACCTTTATTATTTTCTCGATACGATACTGTTATCGTAACTTTCCCAACATATTTGTAGCATCTCAATTCTTCACAGGGACGAGTTTATCTGCACATTTCACAACTTGCTGCATCGGTTTTCTGGGTCACATTCACAGAAATACTAGAAAATAGTTCATGAAATTCATGCAAATGCTTTAGAATCAGGTATTTTGCTTTAAATCATCGATCTCGAGTAATGTCTTAAAACATTTTGAAACTAAATCCATGTTTTCTTGTTTCCTTTTTATGGCCTCCTCTCCACCTTTAATTACTTTTAAACACTTTTATAAGTGAGTTTCCTTTAATAAATGTAATATGTTTTTCAGTTGTACTCTTAGGTGACTTAGGTTGACTTTTCATAATAATGTTCATAACTTATCTCTTAATTTTATTTAGATTTCATTCAAAGATTGATGTGTGAATTATGAAGTTGGAAGTATTTTGTTTTTCTGCCTTATATTTTTTTTTGCTCAATTTGGAATTTCAAAGTAAATTAATTTAAAATTGGGATTTTAATATAATTCTGATACAGAAATGACCTTATTTTATGATATTTATGATATTCATCTGCAGATTTTGAGTCACACAGTCCAGTTTGGGCATCAGAAAACGTTTATCATTTGTGCTATAGAGTTTTAATGTGTAAAAATGTTAAAAAGTTAAGATAATGAATCTTCTGTAACTTTAGTGTCTTTGTTGTTTAGCACTTTATGATTTCTTTTTTTCCTGCATTTGTTCCATAATTGCCCTTTTGACCAAACTTTAGCAACTACTTTCCACCCAGTCTGCCTCTTTTCCATTTCCCTCTCATCTCTCCGCTGTGTGTTAATGTAAAATGTCTGATATTATTAGGATTGCAGTTCATTGTTGGTCGGGTTTGCGGTTAGAAAACAAGGACTATTTCAGTATCATTCAACATCACAGTTTTGCTGGTGCCACACTTGTATTATAATGTATTTCCTAAAAAAAAAAAAAAGTTTGAAAACTTTTGTTCAATAAAAGATAAACTGAAAACTTGATGGTGGACTTTTGTTTGTCTTTTTCTGCTCCTTTTTCTGTCATTTATATGAGAGATTTATGTAAAAAGAAACAACTTCATATTAAGCCACTAGGGGTCACTAAAGGCTTGAGTTATTGGATCCTTAAAATCTATTATAAAGGTTTTATGATAAAAATTCCTGCTCATTTGAACTTTTTATTGTACTTTACGAGCACTGCAGTCTCGAAATGTAAACAGTGAAATAAAAAATAAAAAATCTAAAGTAATCTTTAGTTCCTACTATGTCAATTGTAGCAGCAGTTGATATGCAGTATGAAAAAAAAACACAACAATTGACATTAGTTACAAAATGCAAAGCTACGAGGTGACACTGGATATTTTGTTTTATTAGGTGAGAAAGTTGAAATGTTCACTGGTACTTAAAGTTCTTATTTCAACGTTTTATTATTATTATTATTATTATTATTATTATTATTATTATTGCTCAGTTCTTTAACCTCTTACCACCCGCCTTAACCGACTGCATTTTCTCCAGTTTTACCCAAATCTAAAAGCTCCTCGACTGGGGTTTGAGCTCCACAGTCCCGCCTCCTCTCCGGTCCGGAAGTAAAATTCCCCTTGCTTTGGGGCCGTATGGATTTCAAAAAAGGTCTTTAACTCCGTAACTACGTCCGCTTGGGCTGAAACCAGCTATGTGGTTATAAAGCGACCTCAAAGTCAGATGTAGGTGAAAAAACACGTATGAGATCGATCTGGTTTAGGAAAAAATGCAGTTTAACAGCGAGCCTTCGTCCTAGAACTACGTTACCCAGTATGCTCGATAGTCACGTGATCTACGCCAAGGCTTTTGATTGGTTAAGCTTCACGTTCCCCACGTATTTATTTATTTATTGTAATGCAGACTACATATATATTTTTAGCGGCAAACGTAATGATTATGTGCAATCATGATCTCGCTTTCAGACATGATGCGTTATTTCAGCGATGAAATAAAAAGTGTGAAAAGAGGGGAAAACCATTACAAATCTGGTCACGTTTGCTCTTAAATAGGAAAATTACGTTGAAACCCTTGTCTTAATGGTAAAAGAAACTCACCGAACCCGCTAAAAACCACCGTTGCCACTTACCAGCGCCGTGTCGCAATGGTTTATGGGATACGGAGTTTCTAATGTCAGGAAGTAAAATATGTAGCTGGCCAGTGTGATGCCACATTTGAAAGCTAAGACCTACAAAACTGATCTTAAGGAATCTTTTCCTTATGTTGTTGCCGTGTCGTCACTTTTCGACGTTTTTTTTTCATCTTTTTTGTGGCTTTTTTTAAATTGCGTTTTCGTCACATTTTTGCCACTTTTTGTCAAGTTTTTGAATTTTTTTGCGGCACTTTCATCACTTATTTTTTAAAACTTTTTGTTGCTCTTTTGTCACTTTTCTGTTGCACTTTGATTGCTTGTTTTTTGTATTTTTGTCACATTTTTGCTGCTTTTTGTTGCTCTTTTGTGGTCTTTTTGTGGCTTTTTTGGTTATGTATTTATTTTCGTCTTGTTTTTGTCACTATTTTGACACTTTTTTTCAAGAAGTTTTTAAATTTGGGTAAAGCCAAACTGGAGAAAATGTGTTCGGTACAGGTGGGGGTTAAGAGGTTAAAACAAACAAAGTAAGGAAACGTTAAAATAAAAATCCATGGGAAAAGTACATGCCGCGTTCAGTGTTACAGTTCTGTTCGAGGCTGGAAATTTTGCACAAAAGTTCTTTTTTCTTTTCTTTTTTTTTTTTAAACGAAAAGACAATCAGAAGATAATCAGATGTACAACCTGTACATCGGTTGTTCTCTGTTTACCTGGAAAACAGAAAACCTGTTTATCAGGTTCATTCAGGCAGGGCTGTGTCTGTAAAGAGTTATTACATTGGCGCACTCCAGCTGATTGGGATACACGTTTGCTTTGTCGAATTATTGTCTCCAATTTGGACCATATTTCTTTTGAGAATGTGGCTTATTTGAATGTATTGTGGTGCGTTCCACTTGATCTCGGAAGTCGGAATTTCCGAGCTCCGACTTGGAAATTTCAACTGGAACGCGCACCAACTCCGTAATTCCAACTTGGAAACTCGGGACAGAATCAGCTCACCCGAGAAGGAGCACTTAAAGATGGCTGCGCCCGACGTGACATGTAACGCAGGTAAAGCTTCATTAAACCACGTTATTTGGCAGATGTTTCCCAAATAAACTTGTTAGTTAGTTAGTTAGTTAGTTAGTTTATTTGAGCAGTTAACATTTTTCTTCCTCCAATGTTTCACAATCATACAGTTAATGGAAGCTCAAAGGGAGTAGACTGAAGCAAAAGCTTATAAGTGCCTACCCCTTGTTCATGTGAAATTACATTTGCAGTTAATGATGATACAGTTATACATTGCTTTTACATTTTTATCAAACAGTAAACAATCCTTCCTGAGTATTTGTATTAGTTTCAAAACTATATACTTGTACATGTTTGTGAGTTAACTTTTATCCTACTGTAGCTATACTCGTCAGTATACAATCAGCAGCCTTAGTTTACAATTTGCAGCACTGGCAAATAAAGAGGTTTTAGCATTTCACATTTGACAAATAACAAAAGTAATAACTTATGGTTAATGTCATTGATCATAACAATTATAACAATTATCCTTCTTGTCATTATCAATGGATGAATATTCGTTTTCATATTATATAGGCATGTTAGACATTTTGTATTCTGCCATCTTGCCTTGTTGTCATTACTATCCACTATTTATTGTTATTATGAAAATGGCATGCCCAAACTGTAAACCCTTTCTAGTGTGTTGCGTTAAAAAGCCAGAGTGTATAGTGGCCTGTTGAAAGTGGGTGGACGCCCTCAATCAACAAGTCCCCACCAGCTGCCCTGAGGCTTGGTGGATGATGTTTACCTCCTGTACCGTGTGGTGCATTAAGAAGACGAGGCTTTATGTGCCCGTTGAGAGGGGGGACCCCTAGCCAACAGATCCATGTCTCGCCTACCCCAAGTTACCATTGTATGATTAGAGTAGTTATAGAAATGACAACGGAGCAACAGCAACAGTTAAATTTATTTCTTCTATAATTTGGACAAACTTGATGGTGCCCAATTGAAATCTTACAATTAGAACTTGATTTAACTTGCGATTAATCGTCAAAATATTAGAAAAAAATATATGTATATTCATTGTAATGACTTTAAGGTTACATTTGTCATATGTTGCAAGAACCATTTCCGTATATTTCCTTTTAAATTGTTTGATATTATCACACTCCTTGATTTCCACTGGCAACTTATTCCATAATCTTATTCCAGATACCGAGACAGAAAAGCTTTTTCTTGTTGTCTGTATAAATACAGACTTGAAGGACATTTTATTTCTTAATTCATAAACACCTTCATTTTCACTAAAAAGCCTTTGAATATTTCCTGGTAACAATTTATTCTTGGCTTTAAACACCACTTGTAATGTTTGAGAGGAAACTAAATCTGAAAATTTGAGTAATCTTGATTTAAGAAACAAAGGGTTGGTATGTTCTAAATAACTTGCTTTATGCACATGGCGTATTGCTCTCTTTTGAAGTAGGACTAATGACTGCAGATTAGTTTTATAATTATTTCCCCATACTTCTGTGCAGTAAGTGAGATATGGCAAAACCAGTGAACAGTAAAGAATATATAACGATCGCTGATCTAAAACCTGCCTTGCTCTACTAAGGACCGCAACACTTTTGACACTTTTTTTTGCACATACTTAATATGTGATTTCCAGTTAATTTTATTGTCCATAATGACCCCCAAAAATCTAATTTCGTTCACTTGTGTTATATTTGTGCCATCCATTGATATAGTAATTTCTGCATTATTTGCACTGTTTCCAAAATACATACATTTTGTTTTATTCATGTTCAAGGATAATTTATTTATATTGAACCACATTCTAATTTTGTTAAATTCTGTAGTTACATCTTGAACTAATTTTTGCAGGTCCGAGCCAGAGCAAAACAGATTAGTATCATCCGCAAACAATATGGGTTTTAATATCGATGACACATGGCACAACTCATTGATATATAAAATAAAGAATTTTGGTCCCAATACAGAACCCTGTGGAACTCCACAATTGACATTGTTATGTTGTTATGTTAGATGTCAACGCGAAACGGATAAGCTTTACTGCTCTCTTGCTAGGGTCTTATTAACGGTAAAAAAAAAAAAAAAGAAACAGAAACTACTAGTATTATCACTGTATTTACATCAATTATAATAAATATTACTATGAAGTTTCTCTGTAAACTGATTATGATGCTCGAACATGAGCAACAAAGTTGTAACTTTTACGGACGTGTCTGCCTCCGATGTTTCCGACCTGGACAACTGGAACGCTACAACTCGGAGATAACATTTTATCCTGGTCGGATTTTCCGACTTCCGACATAAGTGGAACGCACCACTGTGTTGCTCTCTTGTTGTGACGTCACATCCTGCAAAAGTGAAAGTATAAACTGTTTCCACAAGGCTAACGCTTCGACCACGTACTGTAAAGCTACGACTGTCCAGAGGAATTAATCCGGACTAAAGTGGTCCAAAGCAGAGTTAGAGTCGGTATAAAGGCTCTGGGCAGGGCTTGGTAGGTCCGTCTGATTTTTCTGTCTATTATTATTATTAGTTATTTTAGTGGTTTTCCTTTTTAAGGCGCAGTCATCGTGTCTCCGTGTGACGCAGTTAAAGGGATACTTCGGGATTTTTGACATAGGGCCTCATTTCCTAGTTATCCAGAGCGTTGTTGATGTCTGGAGATATTATTTTCTTAAATTCATGCAGTTCTTATATTTGAAGAGTCTAGTTGCGCTAGCCTAGAGCAAGGCTAAAGCAGTACTATGGTAAACGCTAGCCTGCATTAAAAAACAGTCTGACTCACTCTACAGTGCACCTGAGGTAAATCACATATAACACCAGACTAACCATATAAATGTCTGTGTTAATAGAATATTTTTTTAAATAAAACTGACCTTGTATCACATGAATTACCGCATTTTGAGGGACTATTTTCTCGCAGATCACTCCGCCGCTGCCTTAGCTTACAGCCACGAAGCTGATGCTGCTCAAATATAAGTTATTTTAAACGCAAAATGGTTAAACTTAACCTATCGACACAGACATTTATATCGTTAGTCTGGCGTTATAAGTGATTTACCTCAGGTGCACTGTAGAGTGAGTCAGACTGTTTTTTAATGCGGGCTAGCGTTTACCATAGAACTGCTTTAGCCTTGCTCTAGGCTAGCGCAACTAGACTCTTCAAATATAAGAACTGCATGAATTTAAGAAAAAAATATCTCCAAACATCAACAACACTCTGGATAACTAGGAAATGAGGCCCTATGTCAAAAATCCCGAAGTATCCCTTTAAGAAAAGAGATGTTTTACGCTTGAATCACTTGGAAAACAGTCTGTTATTAACTAGTTTTTATGATGAAAAACATTGATTTAGTTGTTTATAGATGAAGCTCCGTGTTTATTGAGATGGATGATTTTATGAGCAGTTTTTCTCGAAGTCTTTTCTTAGTTCTGAACTAGTATGATATAGTAAAAGTAACCATATAGTCTATATCTATGGTTACTACAGAAGTGTCTGGGGCATAATGGACGGTTTAAAGACACTTTACATCTACAGAAAAGACACATTTTTATAAACCACATAATTAAAACTTAAAGTAAAAAATAGGCCTAACGTCACGTGGTGTATCTCTGAGGCGGAATCAGGATCTAGGCCTATACGGAAGGGCGAGTCTCATTTTTGTTTCCCCCAAAGGGACAGATTTACAGAATTTGTCCTGAACTGGACATTTACGTCACAACACCTCTTTTGTTCAATAATAGAAAGCTGCAGACCCGGAGCCGAGACAGATCTACCGTGAAGCAAATCCACCGTGATAGTGCGCCCCCTGCTGGATGAAGTGGATCCACGACGGTATTTATAGTCTTAATGAAGCACCTTAATGTTATTTTGTACAATAAAAAAAACAATCTAAACATATTTCATATTTTACACTTGTATCGTTGGGATTATTTTTAATTTAATTTAGGATGTGCAGACATGTAATTTATCTTATGTTTTCACTACGATTGTCTTAATGTATGTCCCCCTGTGATTGTGTTATTGAAAATTTTAACAGCAAACTCGGGTCAGTGCAGAAACTCCCCACCAAACCAACTCCTCCATGGAGGAATGAGGAAATTAAACAACTCAAAAGACAATGCAGGGTGGCAGAGAGAAAATGGAGAAAAAACAAAATCACCATAAACTACCAAATATTCCGTGAACAACAACAAAATTACAATAACACAGTAAGAAACACAAGAAACAATTATTTCTCAAAAATGATCAACAATAATAAAAACAATCCCAAGGTACTCTTCTCTACAATAGAACATCTAATCAATCCTGATTTTAACAAGCCAAACTTTACTCCAAGTGACTCCCTTTATGAGGCGTTTGCAGACCACTTCAGGGGGAAGATCAAAATAATATGGTTTTAAGTGTATCTGGTTGTCTATTTGTTCCTCTCTGGTGCTGTCCACAAATGGTTTACATCCTACCTCACAGACAGGTGACAGCCTGCAATATGCATTTTTTTTATTTTTTATTTTTTTTATTTGAGCAGTTAAAATGTCTGCTCAAAAGGAGTGGGCTGAAGCAAAAGCTTATAAGCGCCCCCCCCCCCGATATTTGGGTAGCCTATATAATTGGGGGTTAATTTTTAAACTAATTTACAACTTACATTTAGCTAAATAGAACATTTATGTGTTTCATCTTTTTGGAACAAAAATGACAAGTGAATGTTGTTCAAAGTTATGTCATCTTTATCAAACAACAGAAACATCAAAGTTTTCAAAATTTGTTTATAAGAAATTAAAAATTGAAATAACTCGGTTACAGATGATCGGTCTATTTAACGGTAGATCTGACTCCGGGTCTGCAGCTTTTCCTTACTCCTTTTGTTAACCTCCTCACACAATAAACCAACAAATAAACTATAGCTATGGTGGCTTTTTGTGAAGAAATAAAAAAAAAAAAACTAATCCAAATAGCATTAAGAAATCTATTCAATGGGAAAATGGGCTTGGGGTCGAACCAGAAAGTTTGGAGGTCAGTTTGGCCCCCAGGTGATCAAATGGATTGCTGGGAATGGACATGCACAAATTGATTGTGGCTGGTGGTGGTCAGAGTCATTCCTTCATTAAAACTGCTAACATTATGTTCACAGACAGTGGAAGATGGATCAGACGAGTCCTGGTTCTGACCCTGATTCTAAAGATTGGGGTCTCGGCTTAAAAAGGTTTGTCGACTTATGCTTCCACTAATATCTGTTTTCAACATAGGGCTGGGCGATATGACGATATTAGACCGTCTTACGATCTCCAGAGCTGACGATCTGTTATTTTTGCGTTTTATCACGGTTTTATGCACTTCAGCAAAGTTGAGTCTTTTCACCGTCAGTGAAGCAAACACAAGCCGCGCACTTTCTGCTACGCAATGTCGGACGCTAATGCGAGCGTTTGGCAGCGAGACGCTCCTCTACAGTGCGCGTACGCGACCAGACTCCTCATTCTAGAGCTTTAAACCCAGCGTTCTGTCTCTATTTCAGGGGTGTTTACGTCTGTGTCTGTCCCCCACAACGCCGCTGCTCTGCGCAGATCACAGCGTGTGTTTATTTATTTACCTGACACATGTGCGAAGAAGCGAGTGTGTCCTTTGTCCTTACAGTTCTGTCAGGCGCCGCATCCTTCTCATTTGTTTAATTTAAATCCTGGACCGTGTTCACAAATGAGCTGTTTATCCATGTCTTTGAAAATATAAAAGTTCTCCAAAAACACCGTCAGTCTGAGTTCATTATTGTAAATTCGCCTAACAGTGACAAACTTCTTCCTGTTTGAGGTTTACACAATAAAAGTCACTGCATGTTATTGCTTTAGTAAGACTCTTATTGTGAAACGGTCAGACAGCGACTGAGCGTTACATTTACAGCAGCGTGAGGCCGTCCTTCCGTGGACCCACCACCTGCAGAAGGAGCCATGGGGGCTGGTGCTATGTGATTTGGGCAGCTCCAACGGCTGCCCCCACGACCCGGCAACGGACAAGTGGAAGAAAATGAATGAATGAATAAATTATTCAAAATCGTGATATTCTATTTTTGCCATATCGCCCACCCCTATTTCAACAAGCAGCGATTGTAAAATCCGTAGCTTTGGCAGGAAACATGAATGTGTTAGATTAATGAGGGTGCGGAGGTAGAAGTGGTTTCCACCTATAAGTACCTGCGGCTGCAGTTGGACAACAAGCTGAGCTGGGTGGCGAATATGGACGCTGTTTACAAGAAGGGGCAGAGTAGGATGTACTTTCTTAGACGGCTGGCCTCATTCAGGGTCTGTTCTAAGTTATTGTACATGTTTTATCAGTCTATTGTGTCCCATGTTCTTTTTTATGCTGTTGTATGTTTGGGGGGCAGCGCAAGAGAAAGGGCCACGCAGAGGCTGGGACCGGCTCATTAGGAAGGCGGGTTCAGTGGTTGGACTGGGCCTGGACTCAGTGGAGAAGGTCGTGGAGCAGAGAACGCTCTCTAAGATCAGGGCGATCCTGTCCAATCTGAGCCACCCGCTTAACTCGGTCTTCTCCCGCCAGAGAAGCGCCGTGAGCTCCAGACTCCGCTCTCTGACATGCTCTAAGGACAGATTGAAGAACTCTTTTGTCCCTCATGCTATCAGGCTCTATTATAGAGCCACGTCAGGGAGGAGCGGAGGAGGAGAGAGAGAAATGTCTTGAACATTGTCTAGCAGTGCCTTAACTTCACTTGTATTTATTGTTTTCTATTAAATGTATTTTTAAACTTTTTAATTTGTAGATCCTGCTTTGTTGTGTGAATGTGAGCAAGAGACTAATGCACAATTTCCTTCGGGATCAATAAAGTATCTATCTATCTATCTATCTATATCTATCTAATGAGAATAGTTCTATCATACGGTTCACAGTAACATATCTGTGATTTAAATAAACAGTGCTACATGCCTGGAAGCGATTTCTCCTATTAGTGCAGTTGTAGAGTGTGCCCTGGAGAATCACTACTCCCTGCTTCTTTGTTTTTCTTTTTCAGGAGAAAAGTGGAAAAACCTGAGTTTGTAACCAGAAGGAAATCCAGACCCGGTTCTGGACCCAGCTGTGAGTCCCTGAGAAGTGACCGGTCCAAAGCTCTGAGCATCGACTTTAAAAGGTTTGTCCAGTTTTTTTGTCCATTCCTCCATTGTAACTTGCTCTCACTGTCACCTCTGTTCTCCTCAGGGACTCACAACCTCCTCATCCTGACCTGAGCTGTCAGTCCATGGAAAGTGACAGCTCTAACGACTGGGGCAATGACTTTCAAAGGTTTGTCCTCATCTCTCTACTCAGTCCCAGTTTCTAGAGCAGGGGTGCCCAAAGTGGGGCCCGCGGGCCAAATTTGGCCCGCCGAAATAATTCTGTTGGCCCGCCAAAGAATGACCTACTTTTGCACTGTATGGTTAATACTAACTCTGTCCCATTTATTCTCCATGGTAAATATGGATGCAGTACACATTTTGGCCACCAGCGTGGCCAAAATGGGGGCGCTGTTTCACTCCTTTCGCAAAGAAACACTGTTGTGGTGTCGTGGTGTTTATCATAGAGCGTTGTACATTGTTCCAACTTTTATTGCAAAGTTTGTTGACATCAACATAGGTCATGTTAAAAATTGACTTATAAAAGAATTGATGCTGAACTGACACTTTCAAAATGATCTAATATGGCATTGTCTTTGAGTTAACAAATGAATGAGGTAAAGTCAATGTAAGTAACGTAGATACAGGTGTTTTACATTTTACATATTGCTACAATTGTTGATTTTGTTCTACTAAAACTAGGCTTTTGCCATAGTTGACATTTGTTTTATATAGTATGTTATTTGCATAGATATAATCAAATGCAAATGTATACCGAAAAATAAAATAAAGTAACTATTATTATTTGCAGTTAAATGTGTTTCACACTTGACATTGCCGTGTTTGGCCCACGACCCACAGGCACTTTTTCATTTTGGCCCTCGGAGACAAAAAGTTTGGGCACCCTTGTTCTAGAGGGTACACTGGTACGGTCGCCCACTGCTCCACACGGGTTCATCAAAGGATAGGTCAAAGAGCACAAATTTCCCTGCGGGGACAATAAAATACACCTTATCCTTAAGAAAACCACTACACTCGATAAGCTTTAAACATGAGAATTGAGTTACATGTTTGTTTTTTTTTTAAATTATTATTATTATCCTTTTCCTCATAACAAAAGGTCCTGGGTTCAATCCCTGTCTTTGTGGAGTGTGTATGGTTTCTGGTATAACTAAACATGTAGGCCAGCAATAGGAGAGACTTTCCTTGTTCAATAAAAACAAACATCTACCTAAACCACGGGATACAGGAGAGCACACTTGTTTGGCTCATGTTTTCAAGTGCGAACTGATGTAAAACTAGAACCGTTTAACATTTACACTCAAATCTCAAATGGAGGAATATGATCTGTATTTGTTATTAGTGAAAAATAGGACATTTAAATGTTTCTGTGCAATAGGTTTATGGTTCAGGATCTGTTTTTTTGTTTTTGTTCAGGAGGAAACTGGAAACACCTGGGTCTACAACCAGAAGGAAATCCAGATCTAAACCAAGCTCTGTACCCAGCTGTGAGTCTCTGAGGTCCAAAGCTCTGAGCATTGACTTTAAAAGGTTTGTCCAGTTTTCTGTCCTTTCCTCCACTGTAACTTGCTCTCACTGTCACTTCTGCTTTCACCAGGAACTCAGAACCTCCTGACCTGAGCTGTCAGTCCATGGAAAAGGACAGATCTAAGGAGTGGGGTGATGACTTTAAAAGGTTTGTCCTCATCTCTCTAGTCACTCACAGTTTCTAGATGGTACACTGTGGTCCTCAGACTGGACGACTCACCGTGATGAGAAAGTTTAGAGCTGAGGGGTCTGCTTTGTATGAAGAAATAATAATAATAATAATGCCTTACACTTGTATTGCGCTTTACAAGCCTGTATTACCAAGTTTCTCAAAGCGCTACACTCTCGTCATTATTCATTCACTCCATACTTGGTGGTGGTAAGCTACTGTTGTAGCCACAGCTGCCCTGGGGTAGACTGACGGAAGCGAGGCAACCAGTCTGCGCCATCGGCCCCTCCGACCAACACTCACTCACACACTACATTCGCCAGGCTTCCTGGTGTTACCAAACGGTCTCCCATCCAAATACCGACCAGGCCCTTCCCTGCTTAGCTTACAAGATCTGACGGGATTGGGCAGAGCAAAGGCGGTATGACCAGAAGAAATCACAGGCACAAGATTCACTCCCTGGTCTGTGTGGGCTTCTGTGAGGAGCATGTTTCTCTCTCCATGACTGGATGAGTTTCCTCAAAGTGCTCTGGTTTCTCCCGTCAAACAAAAACATTCACTCGGTTAATCCTCCAGTCAGGTGATTCTGAGCATCAGCCTGGCTCTAGATCTGGAGATGGATCCCTGGGCTCTGCTCTACGGTCGCCCACTGCTCCTTAGGGGTTCATCAAAGGATGGGTCAAATGCAGAGCACACATTTCCCTACAGGGACAATAAAATACACCTGAACCGAGCACATTTTCTCCAGTTTGGCTTTACCCAGATCTAAAAGCTTCTTGGAAAAAAGCATAAAACAGTGACAAAAACGAGAAGAAAACAAGGATGAAAACGCAACAAAACAAGTGATGAAAGGACAACAAAAAACTGACCAAAAGCCGCTAAAGAGCAAGTGACAAAAGAGCAACAAAATGTGACAAAAAGAACAATGAAAGTGAAGCAAAAAAGTAACAACAACTCAACAAAAAAGTGGCAACAACGTGAGGAAAATATCCGTTTAGATCAGTTTTGTAGCTCTTCGCTTTCAAATGATGCAGTGCCCTGGAGGCTGTAACTCCAGGCAAGAAGCTTCTAGATTTGGGTAAAGTCGAACCGGAGAAAATGTGCTCGGTTAAAGCGAGCGGTAAAAGGTTAAGAAAACCATTACACAAGTCAATAAGCTTTTCAACGTGAGTATTGAGTTACATGGGATTTTTTAAATTATTTGCCCCAAAAGGTCCTGGATTCATATCAATCCCTTTCTTTGTGGAGTTTTCATGGTTTCTGGTATAGCAACAGGAGGGACTTTCTTTGTTAAATAAAAACAAACATTTACCTAAACCATGGGACATTATTCGGATACAGGAGAACACACTTGTTTGGTTCATGTTTTCAATATTTCGATATTTAAATGGCTCTGTGCAATATGGTTCATGGTTCAGGATCTGTTTTTTTTTTTTTTTCTTAGGAGGAAACTGGAAACACCTGGGTCTGCAACCAGAAGGAAACACGGATCTAGACCGAGCTCTAGACCCAGCTGTGAGTCTCTGAGGTCCAAAGCTCTGAGCATCGACTTTAAAAGGTTTGTCCAGTTTTTTGTCCTTTCCTCCACTGTAACTTGCTCTCACTGTCACTTCTGTTTTCACCAGGAACTCAGATCCTCCTGGTCTGAGCTGTCAGTCCATGCAAAGCAATGAATCTAAAGAGTGGGGCGTTAACTTTAAAAGGTTTGTCCAGTTTTATTTTCATCTACAGTAACATGGTTCTGGTGCAGAGAGACAGCTCTAATGTGAATCAGGTAGAAACTTTATAAACATTACAAATTGAGCAAAGATATGTAACGGTGAACAGCACAACATTACTTTTGCTCATTATCCCAATTTAGGAACTTGTACAAACAAATTTTTACTATCGAGGACCCTCTTGAAAACGATATTGTTCATCCCAAGGGGTTTATTTTATAACCTTTAATAATCCAGGATGAAACTCATTGAGTTTAAAAATCTCCTTTTCAAGACCTGGCCAAGGTGCAGGGGAACAACTTCACACAAGTGACATTTGTACAAACATAATCAAACGTTGAATAATTAAATCAAGATAATACACTCAGATAAAAAAGCTACATTATTTCAAGATCTGTCAATAGTGATTTGAAAATATGAAGTGACACAAGTTCTTTAAAGGGACTATACATAAGTTTAACCGCAAATAATTGTATACAAATTTAAAATTTCTTCCTCACACATGCTCCAGCAATGCCCTGGTGAGTAGAATGAGCCCTGGCCTTTTCACCGTGATTGCCTCTATATGCCTGTAAAGTCACTTAAATAGTTTATGCTTGAGTCGAACAAGTAAACAGCGTAATGCGTGATGCGCGTTCACGCTCAGCTGTAGCGTTAGCTGTATCTCCTCTATACTGACGCTGCAGCGCGAGTGGTAACTTCGGAGGGATGGATTTAGCGGAGAATAAGAGGAGACCGGCTTCAAGCATCATCGAAACTCCAGTCCAGACCCCAAATAACAAAAAGAAACGAAGAGTTTATTCGAGTGTAACAAAAAAGGCGAAAGTCGAGTCTGATCAGCGTAGGCAAAGAACCAGAGTAGCCTCAACATCGGAAAATGTTGAGAGAATCTCTCAAAAGACCCGCAGCTTATTTTTGCTTGAAAGGTAAGAAATTATGACTAAATACGTGGGGGAAAAGTGTTGATGCTTCAAAACAACGGTGTCCAACTGTCCGTGCATGTGGTACAAACTTCACTGAAACAAGCCATAAAATAATCATATTTGGAAGTTACAAAATAGTTGATCTAATAGTTTTATACCTACAGAGAAGTTGTGTAGTATTAGTAGCAGACTAGTAGTGTCAGTAATAACAGTAATTGTGCTGTACCTACAAAACATTTGAGTAGTAACAGTATTTACAATGTCAAAAATAATGCTGCTAATGTTAGCTTTTCTTGGCCGCAAAATAAGCCTGACTGTTCACGGATTTATATGTTTGAAACAAGTACAAAAAGTGGACATGTGCTGTTTACAATATACGCTAACTTTGGGCCCAGGAAATTGAAGAGACGATTTTGGCTTTTCCTAGTAGCATTTCTACCAGTGGAAATATTTTATTATTACAATTAGGCCTGCGCTTATGCATACAAAGTATAAGAGTTTTTTTTTTTTCTCCTTCAAACGTCATTCATTCGTTTATCTGTATTATTTGGCTTCTTCACTCGATTCACTTCGTTGCATTTGCTCAAGTATTTTATCTTGGAAAATATTCACTCAAACTGATTTGGTCTAAATATCTTACAAAACAGTAACGTTTCTTACCTCAGTTGAAGTCAAGCCTGCAAATCTGTAAATTGACCAGGACGGGACTGTTATTTCTGGTGCTCGTAAAGCCTGAGCGCCTCATGCACGAGCTTATCATCGAGGCTGCAGTTACGCGTTTGGCCTGAGGGGGCAATTGCGAGCACAAAACTGCTAAACTCCTTCTGTAGTTCATTCCAAGAGTGCGGTGCAGCAAACCTTAAGGCCTTTTTACCCCGTTCTGTTTGCACTTCGGGCACCGAGAGCAGGAGAAGGTCGTGTGAGCACAGGCTGAAGCTGCTGCAGAAAACATACATGCAAATCTGTCGCCTTTCGACCAAATTCTCCGTTTTGACCTCGGAAAATGCTATTCACATGAATTATGTAGATCTGTAATTAAAAAAATAATAAGGGGGGATCAGCAAAGGGAAGACTAATGAAATATAATATATATGAATATAAAATATAATGATTTTGTGTTGCTTATGTTACATCACTATACAGGCCCAGGGGGTCAATTATGTGCATTCTCTTAGATTTGTAATTCAGTTACAGACTTACAGTCTACTTTAAATGGAAAAGATGTTCTTCACAACCATCTAACTTGTGTACTTCTGTCTCAGGATATTACTCGGGCTGCAGGAGAGCACACTAACTAATGGCTCCTACAACTGTTAAAGCAAAAAGCTGTACAATAAATCATTTCGATGTATAATGGACAGCAAAAAATAATGTTTCAATATTGAGACATTCAATTTTGTTCATGATTTAGGATCTGTTTCTTTTGTTTCTTCAGGAAAAAAATGGAAAAACTTGGATTTATAATCACAAAGAAATCCAGATTGAGACCCAGCTGTGAGTCTCTGAGGTCCAAAGCTCTGAGCATCGACTTCAAAAGGTTTGTCTAGTTTTCTGTCCATTTCTCAGTGTAACTTGCTCTCACTGTCACCTCTGTTTTCATCAGGGACTTAGACACCCCTGGTTCTGGCCTGAGCTGTCGGTCCATGCAGAGTGACAAATCTAAAGAGTGGGGCATTGGCTTTTGTGATGCTACATTAGAAGACACAGAGTAAGTCTTCTGCAGTGATACGGTGTGTGATACTAACTGTGAAGACAATGGCTACAGGTTTAGTCTGGTCACTGTTGGTCTTATAAAAATGGCTTGAATGTTTCTCTGTTCAAGCCTGTACCTCTCAGATGTATCACACTGAACTCTATTTACAGAGAGGAGTCCTGTCCAGAGCTCTCTGACCCTCATCTGCGCGACATCTTCATGGTCTGTACAGTGTCCTTATGTTCGGTACATATGTGTGTGTCGTGCTCTTAAAGGTGTGGTGTCTGTTGCAGAGTCTGGAGAAGGACATCCTGACTTTTGTCCAAGAGCAGCTGAGGAGGTTGTACAAGGTCCTTGCCTCAGATTACCCAGAATACTTAGGGCATGAGGAGGAGGACCCGAGCACAGAGGCTTTTCTGAACATCACAGTGGACTTCCTGAAGAGGAGGAAGCAGGAGCCACTGGCCGAGCGTCTGCACAGCCGTAAGAACTGTATATATTGTGCATTAGGGCTGTGCATTTAATCAAACTGTGATTAAAGGTCCTATATCATGCAAAATCGACTTTTTGGAGCTTTTAGCCATGTTGTTATGCTATTTCCTTCTCAAAAACACCCCCTGAGCGGTTTTTGGCTTCATTCACGCAGTTCTAAGTAATCCTCCTGAATCCTGCTCGCTGAGCAGCTGCTCCGCCCTCTCCTGGTAAACGACTGAGCTGTTCAGTTGTGTCGTCACAAAGGAACGGAAGTGCTCTACGTCTGTGGCCTGATTTTTATTTATAAAACAGCTTTTTCATTATTTTTGTTGTAAGAGAGAAATAAAGAAAAAAAAAAAAAGGAACTCTCCGATGCGTCTGTGCTGTCCCACGAGGCTACACAAACGCACCCCCGGCCGGAGGATCCATGTATTTGAGCAGAAGTCTTGTTTTTGAAGACTTAGCTCTTTCTAACCTACTCTGGACACGCCTGTTCTTTTTTCTTACTGAACGATAATGTCACGGATGCGCGTTTGGCTACGAGAGGAACAGGACTATTCAACCTTCCTAAAGAAGAGTGCACTCGCCAGAAGTTGGAATTTCTTTCCGGGATTCAGCGACTTTATCAACCAACCTGATGGATGCTTGGTGAACCTCGGCCAGAATCAAAGTGGATTAACTTTTATAACCAACGCGATCTCATAACCCGATGGGGAAGCCAGACTGAGCGATGAGTCAATTAAAACGCATGTTAGCGTGTGTGTTAGCGTGTGTGTTAGCATGTGTGTTAGCCATTTATGAAACTGTGTTGCACATGTCAACTCCTTATAACTGCATTATGTGAAGTAACTTCACTTTTTGTAGCAATATTTATATTTATAATACTGCAAATGTGGAATGAGCGGAGAG
Organism: Neogobius melanostomus; assembly: GCA_007210695.1. Lineage (NCBI taxonomy): Eukaryota > Metazoa > Chordata > Actinopteri > Gobiiformes > Gobiidae > Neogobius > Neogobius melanostomus. The sequence continues at coordinate 18,224 of VHKM01001127.1, read as the reverse complement.
AGGGGCGGAGTTAACTGAATCGAAGCGTCTTGTCTTCCGGGTTTGGAAAATACACCCCAAAAATGCTTATATTTCTCTCAAAAATGAGTACTCCATAGTGATAGAGGTACAATATATCATATAAATGCCTATACTTTACTTTGGAATGGCAAAAATAGCATGATACAGATCCTTTAAATCTATGGTTAATTCCAATTATCGGCGTAATGCTTTTTAATCACGATGGGTCTTTGGAGGGATAGAATGGGTGAAAAAATGCTTTTCAAGCTGAGTTTTATTTTTAAGTGTACATAAGACTTTGACAACTCAAGGTCACATAAATCTCTTTTTAACCAATCACCATGAGGCTCGTCGTCGCAGGTCCCTTGTAGACCAATGAGAACGCTGGCTTGATGTCAAGGCCTCTTAATCTCATTTCCCCCAATTCTCCAGTGTTCATGTCTGCTGCATCACCACGGTCTGTTGGCTTGGAGTGTTTTTGTTTCCTAAAAGAGACACTTCTACTTGCAGCATGTTTAAAGAAAGACTATTTAAGCTTATTGCTAAAAGGACTGACTAAAATTAACCATTAATTGTACTAAAATGTATTTCCACACAAGAAATTATATTTGGTTTTAAGAGAAACATTTAGATAAAACATAATAGTATATGTAAGGGTACATTTGAGATGAAATGATCTTCACGATGGATATATGATTTTCTTTAACTTGCTGCCCCTCTACAGTCCACAGTATCACTCAGCATCACAGAGTAATGTCCATGTGTTTTGTGTCGTCTTAGTGAGTCCCAGAGTCTGCAGAGATGAACTGAAGAGGTTTCTGCAGCCGAAGTTCAGCTGTGTGTCTGAGGGCATCGCTAAAGCAGGAAACCCCACCCTCCTGAACCAGATCTACACAGAGCTCCACATCACCGAGGGAGGGGCCGCAGAGGTCAACCAGGAGCATGAGGTCAGACACATCGAGGCCGCGTCCAGGAAACCAGCCGCTCCAGAGACCACTATGAAAAGTGAAGACCTCTTTAAAGGCCACAAACAGGCAGAAGAAACAACAGAGAGACAAGGGCCAATCAGGACAGTGCTGACGAAGGGCGTGGCTGGAGTGGGGAAGACGGTGCTGACTCAGAAGTTCAGTCTGGACTGGGCTGAAGGCAGAGCCAACCAGGACATCCAGCTGCTGTTCCCCTTCACGTTCAGACAGCTCAATGTGCTCAGAGACAGACAGTTCAGCCTGGTGGGACTGCTGCAGCACTTCTTCAGTGAAACTAAAAGCCTCTGTGGATTGAATCACCAGGTGCTCTTCATCTTGGACGGTCTGGACGAGTGCAGACTTCCTCTGGACTTCAGCCGGACCCGGGTCCTCACTGACCCCACAGAGAGCGTGTCTCTGGAGGTGCTGCTGGTGAATCTCATCAGAGGGAACCTGCTTCCCTCCGCTCGCCTCTGGATAACCACACGCCCCGCCGCGGCCAATCAGATCCCTGCTGAGTGCGTCTCCATGGTGACAGAGGTGCGAGGGTTCAGCGACTCACAGAAGGAAGAGTATTTCAGGAAGAGGTTCAGAGACGAGCAGCAGGCCACAGCAATGATTTCCCACATCAAGAAATCTCGAAGTCTGTTCATCATGTGCCACCTGCCGGTCTTCAGCTGGATGCTCACCACAGTCCTGCACCATGTGATGGAGACTGAAGTCAAAGAACAGCTGCCTCAGACAATGACAGAGATGTACATCCACTTCCTGGTGGTTCAGGCCAAGGTCAAGAACGTCAAGTACGACGGCCGCTCCGTGACAGACCCTCACTGGAGTCCAGAGACCAGGAGGATGGTGGAGTCTTTGGGAAAACTGGCCTTTGAGCAGCTGCAGAAAGGAAACCTGATCTTCTACGAGTCAGACATGAGCGAGTGTGGGCTGGACGCTGCAGACGCCTCAGTGTACTCCGGAGTCTTCACACAGGTCTTTAGAGAAGAGCCAGGTCTGTACCAGGACAAGGTCTTCTGCTTCATCCATCTGAGTGTGCAGGAGTTTCTGGCTGCTCTTCACGTCCATCTCACTTTCTTCAACTCTGGAGTCAACCTGATGTCTGAGTACGAGCCTTGGTACAAGAAGAAGTCTGAGTCTGAGTCTAAGAAAGAATCCCAAATGATTTTCTATGAGTCTGCTGTGAACATGGCCTTAAAGAGTCCAAATGGACACCTGGATTTGTTCCTGCGCTTCCTCATGGGTCTGTCTCTGTCGACCAATCAGAGGCTGCTGTCGGGTCTGCAGACTCAGACAGGAAGTAGTTCACTGACCAACGTGGAGACAGCAAAGCACATCAAAGAGAAGCTTGATGGTGATGATGACTTATCTGCAGAACAAAGAATGAACCTGCTCCACTGTCTGAATGAACTGAACGACCACAGTCTGGTGGAGCAGGTGCAGCAGAGCATGAGAGAAGGACGTCTCTCTGATAAATACTTGTCTTCTTCTGAGTGGTCGGCCGTGGCTTTCCTCGTCCTGTCCTCAGACTCAGACCTGGAGGAGTTTGACCTGAGGAAATACGATCCTTCAGAGGAAGCTCTTAACGGTCTGCTGCCACTGGCCAAAGCCGCCACCAGAGTCATGTGAGTCCACTTCATTTATATGGTTCATTTTATTAGTACAGATACACAGAAGCAATATTTACTATAACGTCTGAAAACAAAACCTTAAAACTTAAACCTGAGCTTTACACCAGAATGTGATAAAAGAGTAAAGCAGTAAATCTAAATAAACCAAATGAATCAAAGACACAAAGGATCAAACAACTCAGTTTAAAGACAGTTTTACAATCGTTTGGTTTAGTTGAGTCTTAAAGTTTTTTTTTTCTCTGTTTTCAAAGAGTGTTGCAAAATAACTGGGACACTATTAAATCTTGGACATTTCAAGTCCAGGTCAGTAAACAACAAAGCCAAAAAGATCCCACACAGAAGTTCAAGCCTCTGCCCTCAGCTGTGGCCAAGTGTAGGACAAGTAAAGTGAAGAAACTCCTTTATCATCACACTAGTGTTATTGATTTTAAAATGAAATGGAAATTTTAGAATAAATTATGACATTATTTTAAGTTTTTTATTGATTTATTCTTTTCTTATTTAAATGGTCTTGATGTCGACTCTATGGTTGTGTTATTGTGTGTTTTTAGTGGCTGCACAAAATCTGTCCCTCAGGATCTAATAAAGTATTGAAATGAAACTATCAAGACTGTTTTAGAGTTATAAATATCTCTCTTTTCCTGCAGTTTATCTGGGTGTGACCTGTTTGAACTCAGCTGTGATGTTCTGCCTTCAGTCGTCAGCTCGTCCACTGTGACTCACCTGGACGTCAGTAACAACTTCCTCTGGGACAATGTAGTGAAGTACCTGTGTGAGAAACTGAAGAGCGCCCCCTGCAGACTGCAGACCCTCAGGTGAGTTTCAGACACAGACCACAGTCAAACTGTATTGAACAGAACTATAGTATTTGTCATTAGTTTCTCTGAGCAGCCTTTCACCTGCACCTGCTGAGGGTTTGAAAAACACATTTTGATCAAATCCCTGTGTTTGTCTCAGACAGAAGGCACTGGGAGGCGTGGCTCTAATAAGATTGTTTTGGATGTTTCATGTTTTTATATAAATCTGTTGGATTTTGGGTTGTCCTTTAAATGGCTCACAGCAGCCGCGGTACAACAGCCCTCCTTCTGTCTCTGCACCTCACACTCTTTTAACCTGCGTCATTAACAAGGTACAGCCCTTAATGTGTTCACTTTAGAATCAATATTTAGCCCAGGGACGTCACAACTGTGGCCCAGGGCCTAAATGCGGCGCCTTCAGGCTTCTGACTGAATCAGCCCAAAAAGGACGAGCACTTTTTACTCTGTATTTTAAAAATCATCATAAGCTAAATTAAAAAAATATAAAACAGAAACATTTTGGTTTAAGACAGACCTGATATTAATGTTCCAAACGTCAAACGCCCTGAGAAATAGTTTGTCCACCTCCTCCAATCCATAAGACTTTACTTTATTAAATTAAATCAGAAAGTGTAACACAAAAAAAGTATCAGTAAATGTAAACTCTCTCCTTGTTGAAAATGAAAAGTAGTTTTTAGACTGGGAGGAATTGTCTCTTTATTCATTTACCTGTGGAAGAAGTACATTGTTACATTATTCTAAAAGAATTAATGAAACACAAGGATCCGACAGGGAGCTGAAAATGTCACGCTGCTCCCGACAATTTGAATTTACTTTATTTAAAAAATCTTTTTGTTTTTGTTGTTTTTTTACAAAAACAATAACTGTGGACTTAATACTGATGCAAAAAAAAAACATAATTCAAACTGAGTAAATTTGTCCAAAAAGGTCAAATTTCACAAACTAAAATGTTAAAAAATAAGCAATAAGGCCTCTTGTGCTCTATTGGCACCAGCCAGTCAAGTCATTTTTTATTATCTTACAGCTGTTCTGAGCTTTAGTGTAATTGTTTCTCTCCACATCTGTCTCTCTTCAGTTTGTCTCACAATGAACTGTCCGATTGCTGCTGTGATGATCTGACCTCAGTCCTCAGCTCCTCGAGTCTGACACACCTGGACCTCAGCGACAATGACCTCGGGGACTCAGGAGTGGAGAAACTGTGTGCTGGACTGAAGAGCGCCCCCTGCAGGCTGGAGGTCCTCAGGTGAGTTTCAGACACAGACCACAGTCAAACTGTATTGAACAGAACTATAGTATTTGTCATTAGTTTCTCTGAGCAGCCTTTCACCTGCACCTGCTGAGGGTTTGAAAAACACATTTTGATCAAATCCCTGTGTTTGTCTCAGACAGAAGGCACTGGGAGGCGTGGCTCTAATAAGATTGTTTTGGATGTTTCATGTTTTTATATAAATCAGTTGGATTTTGGGTTGTCCTTTAAACGGCTCACAGCAGCCGCGGTACAACAGCCCTCCTTCTGTCTCTGCACCTCACACTCTTTTAACCTGCGTCATTAACAAGGTACAGCCCTTAATGTGTTCACTTTAGAATCAATATTTAGCCCAGGGACGTCACAACTGTGGCCCAGGGCCTAAATGCGGCGCCTTCAGGCTTCTGGCTGAATCGGCCCAAAAAGGACGAGCACTTTTTACTCTTTTAAAAATCATCATAAGCTTAATTAAAAATTATAAAACAGAAACATTTTGGTTAAAGACAGACCTGATATTAATGTTCCAAACGTCAAACGCCCGAGAAATAGTTTGTCCACCTCCTCCAATCCATAAGACTTTACTTTATTAAATTAAATCAGAAAGTGTAACACAAAAAAGTATCAGTAAATGTAAACTCTCTCCTTGTTGTAAATGAAAAGTAGTTTTTAGACTGGGAGGAATTGTCTCTTTATTCATTTACCTGTGGAAGAAGTACATTGTTACATTATTCTAAAAGAATTAATGAAACACAAGGATCCGACAGGGAGCTGGAAATGTCACGCTGCTCCCGACAATTTGAATTTACTTTATTTAATCAATCTTTTTGTTTTAGTTGTTTTGTTACAGAAACAATAACTGTGGACTTAATACTGATGCAAAGTCACATTTTTCAACATAAAAGTACATTACATTTATTTATATATTAAAAAGGTTGTAAGTGACATTCAGGTAACTTTACAAGAAAGGCAACAAAAAAAAAGATTCAAACTGAGTAAATTTGTCCAAAAAGGTCAAATTTCACAAACTAAAATGTTAAAAAATAAGAAATAAGGCCTCTTGTGCTCTATTGGCACCAACCAGTCAAGTCATTTTTTATTATTCTACAGCTGTTCTGAGCTTTAGTGTAATTGTTTCTCTCCACATCTGTCTCTCCTCAGTTTGTCTCACTGTAAACTGTCTGATCTCTGCTGTGATGATCTGGCCTCAGTCCTCAGCTCCTCGAGTCTGACACACCTGGACCTCAGCGACAATGACCTCAGGGACTCAGGAGTGGAGAAACTGTGTGCTGGACTGAAGAGCGCCCCCTGCAGGCTGGAGGTCCTCAGGTGAGACTGGCCCTACAGTGTCTCCTGTGTCCCACATTAATGACTGATATTGTAGCTGCTGTGTTTTCAGGCTGTCCGGATGCTTAGTCTCAGAGAGGGGCGGGGCTTCTCTGGCCTCTGCTCTACGCTCCGCCCACTCTCGTCTGAGAGAGTTAGACTTGAGCTACAACCATCCAGGACCCTCCGCTGAGCTCCTGACCGCTGTACGGGACGACCCCCTCTGCCCCCTGACTCTCTCAGGTGAGGAACACAGACACTCAAGTCTCAGAGGTGGATTTCAGTGCAGTGGTCACACTCTCCCATCATCAATACAAGGTCTTGGTCAAAAATGAATCCAACACTGGACCTTTTTACATTGCAGAAGCTTATTGAAACAAAGCCTCAGTGAATGTGCTGTAATCAAAGCTAAAGGCTGTGTATTTTTAATAGACTGTGGATTTAGTGCTGGCCGATATGACGATACATATCGTGCCATTTCTCTTCTATCGTTTCTAACATAATTTAATCAATTATTAAAGCAAATATTTCATTAAATTGGTCATGAAGAATGTATTAGTGTTGTCTTGTCACTATGCATCCTCTAAGTTTATATAAGTGACAATAAACTCTGTCTTGTGGTTTTGCGACGCTGCTTTTTTTTCAGCGACATCTTGTGGGTACATCCCTACTGCAACACTCAACATGTTTATTTCCCACAGCACATAATATAGTTCAGTCTAATGTCACTTCAAAACAGAGGTCATGTCATTTACAGAATACTTGTATCTTTGACGCAGCTGCTCTGTCTCTGAGCGCGCGGGGCTCTCTCTCTAAAAGCAGCTACTTCACTGTTAAACACCGCGTGGTTTCGCTTTGCTTTTCGCACGGCAAGTTCGGCAACTAAACAGCTTTTTAGAGCCGCGATGGATCTCACAATAAGCTAAGAGTGCATGGGTTTGGATAAACACAGAAGGGCCGAGAGAGGAGAGAGAGAAGAGGCGTGGTGCAGGAGGTAAGATGGATCGGGCGGCGCGTGGAGCAGCTAAAGACGCACCATGTGAACTGCTCGCCCACTGTTTCTTAAACATTATGTTAAAACTGAGAAAATGCAGATAATAAGCTCCAGTTTACATTTGTATTAGTGTAATATGAGCCTTGATATTGACGAGCTGATGACGCTCTGAATAAGTCGTCCTCCTCTGAGACTTTTACGCACAAGTTTATACACATTTCTGTTGCAAAATTCGTGTTCCTAGACTGTTCAGATCATGTTTAGTTTAGCTGCGTTTATCCTGCAATCTCACATTTTTCCAAACATTATTTTTTACTGCCCTGTCTGTCATAATGAAGGAGAGAAATTATCCCGAGCGAAACCACTGCTTCAAAATAAAGTTGAAAAAAGTAAGCAATAATATTTTTGTCAAACGTTTCAAATAACTGAAGACGTGGTATATCGTGATATATATCGTTATCATGATATAAAATAGTCCATATCGTGATATAGGATTTCTTCCATATCGCCCAGCACTATGTGGATTATTTCATTGAAACTGTAAATAGTTTCAAAGCAAACCTGACAAACCCTAAAGGCCCAGGAGCTGAAAGTGGAGGGTTTATCAGTGGATCGTTCCCTGGTTTGGTCTCGGTCTCTGCTCTGGTCGACTCTAAACTTGTCACCTGTGAATCCTCAGTGAATGACTGTGTTTCAGGCTGGATCCTGCTGGAGAGCGACGGATGGTTAAAGGCCCAAGGAAGTGTGAGTATTCAGGAAGTGATGTCATTGGTGTGTTGTAAACAGTAGACTGTAAATAATGGAGGGACTGTGGAGGCGTTGGCTTCACCCATAGCACTCAGCGCGGCTAAAGGAAGCTCATCCATGCAAGTTATTTAGCCATGTGTTTGGCACCTGCTCCATATTTATTATAGGGCGAAAATTAAAACATAAATTACAAAAGGACAAAAAATAGAACAATGTAGCGTCTGTTAAAACACGTGGGGTAAGAATGACAAGCCCGTGTTCAATAATGATTTAAAGAGGATCGACACATTTCAAAGTAAACTCCGGTGCTCGCCTCACTTCCTCAGGACTTACAAAAGAAGGAGGCTACAATTAGTCCATTGATTATTTACGTCTATGTTTGTAAAGCAGTGGTTCCCAAACGTTTTTATCTCTTTTATTTACGCCGAGTACAAACTACCTCGAGGCTGCTGTGGATTATTTAGAAAGTGGTCAAATCAAACTCTACATTTGTTGGTAAAAGACAAATTGTTTTACTAAAAATAAAGTAAAATACAGACTTTTACTTCAAGACAGGCTTTCCTTTCCTTTGACAATTATATTTAAAAATGATTAGATATAAATGTTTTTAATCTATAGACGGGATGAACATCATTATTATTCTGAACCCTCAATGTTCGGGACAAATAACATTTCACACTTATTCTTTTTCCACGCTGACATTGCATTCCCTCAATTACAAATCCAAGTTCCTCACGCCGAGCGCCTGCGTAACCTCGTACCTTTAACACTGTTTTAAGGAACAGGAAGTGATGTTGTGTATTTGTGTCTCAGATTTGTGTCGAGTCTTTCTGGATCCGAACACGGCCGACGACACGCTGGAACTGTCTGAGGATAATCGCCGTGTGACCAACGTAGAGCAGCTGCAGCTGTTCCCACATCACCAGGACAGGTTCAGCTCCTGTTCTCAGGTCCTGAGCTCCACGGCTCTGAGCGGCCGCTGCTACTGGGAGGTGAAGTGGAGAGGGGAAGTGGATATAGCAGTGAGTTACAAAGGAATCAGGAGAAATGGGGACAGTGAGGAGTGTAGGTTTGGAGACAATGATCAGTCCTGGAGTCTGAGGGTCAGGGGAGACGAGGGGTATTTGTATCATAATAAAAGGGAAATAGATTTAGGTTGGGAAATATCCTCAGATAGAGTAGGTTTGCTGCTGGACACTGAGGCTGGAACTCTGTCCTTCTATGACGTTGACTCTGATGGACGTCTGTACCACCTCCACACCTTCAGCTCCAGTTTCTCTGAGCCTCTGTTTGCCGGGTTGGGACTGGAGCGCCCGGGTTCCTCTGTGTTGCTGCTGAATCAGACAGACTTTGAACAGATTCTTCCCGAGTTCCTTTAAATCTGCGCGTGAACTAAACCTCAGATGAACTGGCTCTTTACAGGATTTATGTCACACTTGGAGACACAATTAAATATATCCTTGTATGTAAATATTTTGACTATTTCTTCCCTTTTAGAGGATTTCATTTTCGTTACCATGATACAGAGCGGAAAATGACCTGACAACACAAATGTCCTACTGCTCTAAAATGTTTTTTGTAATGAACTGTACAATAACAAAGGTATATGTGTGGCAGTGAGCGGACCCTCGATCACGTGAATGAGACCGTTGACTGCAGGGATGTCCCAGTCCAGCAGGAGGCGCCGGTTCACCAGCTTGATGCTCTGTTACACAAAACTGATCATTGTACGGTACCGGCGCTAATACTCATTCATCAGCAGTCAGTGAAAAATTAGGCAACGCAACTATGTGATCTCAAACATGAATGAGGAAACCGGATTGCAGGGGTAATAAATGCCTTGTTGGAGGTCTTTGTTTTGGTACAGGGGTGTGGTCATACCTCGCTCTTGCCGTGGGGTAACTGTGAGGTTAAACCCAAGTCTGGACTTGATGACTTCCTTGTTTTTCAGCTCCTTAAATTGTCGTCTGCTGTGATTGGTCGAGATGTGGTACTCCAGGTCTCGACCGGTCAAAGTCTACAGCAAAGAATATACACATCCTAAATGCAGCTGTGTTTAAAAAGTAGCATAAAGTAAACAATTCGAGTAAAAAATAATGACATGGAAATACATAGAGGCGGTTGTCACAGTAGTTTTGCCTCCTAATGTCTTTTTGTTTCTTTAATCTGGGATTTTGGATTTGTACATGATTCTTTCACCTCTTTTCAGCAGTATTAATTTACATATGTTTTCCCGGTTTGCTGTGATTATCCTTGTTGTTCTCTTGATCAGTTCAACTCACTATAAGACCATGTCTAACGTTTTGTTCTATATAGTACAATTGACCTTTTGCAAAACCCCGCCCCAAAACAGTCATTGTCCAGTCAAGCTCTTAGCAACGTTACTATGCAAAGAGGTCCGTCAATTCTCCGGATCTCATGAAGGCACAATAGTGAAGCGTGGGTGTTATTCCCTTCCAAAGAAGTGGTCCTGCTAGCTCGTAAGACTAGTTACCATCCGTATGTCATTTGCCAAGAGTTCATGAGCTGTTGTTGTTTGACATCATCAGAATAAAGCTGTTTCTGCCAAAGTTCACTTTTTAAGTGCTACAAGAAGCATTTACTTGCTCTGAGCGGAGCCTTGATATTTCAGGAGCAGTCGGTTTTGTTTGGCCAGCGGTGGTAGAGGAAACCAGAGTACCTGCAGGAAACCTACGCAGACAAGGGGAGAACATGCAAACTCCACACAGACACAAGCGCTAACCGCTGTACCATCGTGCTGCCAATAAGAGCCACAGCTGAAGAAGAAGATCTGCAGCTGCAGCCAGGAGCAGAGGCTGCTGTCCGAGGAGACTGTGCTCCCTCACAGCCAGGAGCAATAGGCCAAAGCTCCTGGCGGCGGGGGAGCCTGCCCACACCCCCACAGTAAGACCCAGTCTCCTCAGGCGTCTGTGAGCTGCTTCCCTCATGTTAAATCTTGGCTTATGCCTGTACCCTAGACTGGCCGTAAAAAATGACGGCACTGAGGGCTTAAGTTTGAGTGGTCACAGGTCGTAAGAGTGAGGAAGTCGTACCTTTCAGATTTAAGTCAGACGTGTCAGAGGGACACGAGCAGCGGGGCACTCGGCACCTGTATGTTTAGCAAGTTAGCCAACTTAAATAATAACGCAAATATTTTAACAATACTGTGTCGGTTTAAGGTAGCTCGAGGAGGTTTTGTTTGATTTCACATGAGGCCAGTGCTCCAGCCTCGATAGTTGTAGTGTCCCCTTTGTTGCACAGCTTGAATATATCTCTCCACTGCACATTGTGACCGATTTAGCCTCGTCCTGGAGGATATCGCGCTGGTATTGCAACAAAAAGAGTCACTAATGCAAACTGATATGATCTGTATAAACTTCATTGGTGTCACGAGGTTTGACGGAGCTAGCAACAGTAACTATGGGGCGTGGCTTTCCGAAAGGTCAGTATTCTGAAGCAGAGCTCTACGAGGAGCTTTATAGATCAGTGCAGTTGTACCTTGTTGAAAGTGAAGCCGTCGTTGTGAGGAACAAACAGAGTAACCTCTGCGTTTCTTTGAGACAAAAACTCCACCAGTTTTTTACCATCTTTTGTTGAGCCGCTGTAATCCAATAAGAACTAAGAAACAGTACAAAGATTATTATTTCAAAAAGTATAATGTACGTAGTTGCATGTACTGTGTGAGTGCGGCGTACTCTGTAGAAGATGGAGAAGTTGGAGTTTGTGGCGAGAATGTCGGCCAGAACTCCGTTACAGAAGTCTCCATTTCCCACAAAATCACTGGGACAAGAACACGACACATCTGTCGGAAAGAATGAGAATGATTTCACATATGAAATACAACTGTGAAGGTTTATACAAAACTGGCTTCCGCTAAATAGAAGGACAGGAAGGAGAGCTGGAGGAAGCAGATCTTGATGTTTACATGATGTACATTAGAGGGAAAAGTAAACGCTGAAGCAGACAGCCTGGAGACAGACAATGTAGTGACAGAGGAAGTGAAGTCTAAATCGTGTGATTATGGGCCACATGAAATTATGATTCTAGTAAATCAAACATCTTGTTACCTCTTAATCTGTAGCAGTAGGCGTCGTACTTGCTGCTCTGGTCCACTGGGTCCCGGTACAAAACCACTCCCACGTGGTTGTCCCCACATCTGACTGAAGAAAGCGGATCGGGTAGCCCACCTTTCCCCCTTCAAACCACCCAGCCGCACACAGGTGCATGCCCAGCTGGAAATAGGACACCAACAAACAAATCAGTTAAAACCGCCACTTTAATATTGTTTTAAAGATGAATATTCACTGAAGCCTGTTAACTTTCAATTAAATGTTGTTGTGTATAAAAATTAAAACACATAAATTGACCGAAACACAGTAAAAGAACCATGTTACTTGATGTTCCTGTAATTATTAGTGTGTTTCTCACCTCTGCAGCGTCTCCCAGCTGTTTGAAGGCTGGCCAAGGCGCCCCCCTCGTTCTCACAGGCCGCTTTAGGCCTGAGTGAAGTTCATCTGGTACTTCCCCAGAGGACAGAGCCGCATGTGACCACACCACCTGTTGCTGTTACAAACACAAACAAGGAATAAACCAGAGTCGCCTGAAAACCCTCTTTAACCCCAGAGCATCTGACTCACTGTGGTAGTTGCAGGTCTTTGCACTGGCCACTGGTCACAGTTCTTCCATTGTTCTCCAGGCAGCGATCGACGGAGCTGCACCGTCTCCAAGCCACTGGACCCATTACCCACGTACCCCGACAGGCACTCGCACTCACGCTCGTTCTGAGGAGACAGTCTCTATGGTCATTTGTAATGGAGTGTTAGGGCCAGCCGTTTCGTTACAACGTCGTGAGAGCTATTATTTACATTCTTGACATGCACACGGTCCCAACCAAAAACAGAAGAGTCGCACCTGGGATTTAACTAACTGTTCTGATGTGCGCAGATGTCAGGTCTCAGTTCAGCAACGCTAATGAGCCAAGAATGAGGATCAGCTGACGACCTGAACTCCTGAATGAACAGGTTATTCCATCAATGGATTTCTTATTCCCTGAAGGCACGCCATTATTCCAAGATACAAGGCGAGGTTTCAGGGAGGATAAGACATACTTTTTCACAGATGGATTAGAATCTTTGGGATGGCAGAAGGAGGGCATTTCACAGTGGTCACACCTCCCATCCCATCAATACAAGCGCTTGGTTAAAGATATAATGCAACACTGGATCTTCTGAAATTGCAGAACGTTGAAACAGATGCCACAGTGAATGCATGCTTGTAATCAAAGCTAAAGACGATTCAACCAAATATTAGAGCTTTTTTATCAGGCAGAGCAATATTATTGTATCTTTATTTACTTCACAAAGATAAATCACATTCTTATTATTTGTGTGTGGTGTTTTTAGTTTGCTAATTTGCAGTCTGTGCCATTTCATCATAAGTTTGTGTCTTCAAGTTGATCAAAAAAAGTTATTACTGTTATTACTGACCGGTCCAGTGAAGCAGGAGGCCCAAGAGTCACTGCAGCGCCTTCGGGCTCCGCCTGCTGCATCTGAAAACACAAAAGGAATAAAGGGAGGAATGCTCCACAAACGGCTGAACAACATCAATTTCACTGGTTTATCAGTGTGCAGTAGAGGCTCCAATTCAGAGCAGATCGATCCCAGCTTCCACGACTGCATAATGGTGTCAGAGACACGTCACCCACTTTGCCTCAGTGACAGAGTACGCTGATGGTTCAGTGATAAATACAATTAGCACTTTATCAGAAGAGCCCATGTCCTATTCATAAAAAAAAAACAATTCTTAATGTTGTTGATATGTTGCTATACTTTACAAACATTCTTTAGGATAATAAGACAAACAGGAGGGCCAATACAAAACACTCAAGAGTCTACACAAGCACAACCACCTGCACCCTGCGGGAGAAGCTTAGAAACCCATGACGTTAGACCCCGCCCTCCATTTCTCACCTGTTGATTGGCTGCAGGTGAAGGCCGTCGCCCTGTAACCGCATTGTGCAGGTGCAGTTGACGAGCGGAGGCCCGGTCTAATTTACATCGCGTGTGAGTGACATCCCCCGTTGTACTCGGCGCACAGGTCCGGAGCTGAGAGAGCACTGGTTAGACCTGGAGTAAGGCGGTACCGTTAAGATTATTCCATACGTGTACTATAACGATACTTGTTTTCCATACCGATACCTGAACATACTTTATCAATTACCTTGCTAAATTAGTGTGTCATATAAAACCAAAAAAAACAGATTAATAATATTCAATTTAATTCCTTTCCTTCCATTATTTTACATTGTTGAGTGAAACAACCAAGAAACTAACTACAAAAAGGGCCAGAAAAAACAACAACTTTGTCTCCAATTTCCCCCCTTTTTCCATTTTTTTTCAACTATGCTTTCACCTTTTTTGCCCGAACAGCATCAAAACTTGAATATAAAGATGTTATATTTCTTTGATTTCGATAATTTTATTTTTTGATACGAGTATATGAACTAAACCCCCTTTTCTTATACCAGACTGTATAGTTTTGGACTGGCATGGCACTTCTTTTGTTCTTTCTTTGTAATTTTTAGCACTTTTGGTTGTGAAAAATGCAAAAACCAAATAAGCTTCCTTCTATTTAGTAGTGAATTTAAGTCACTAGGGTAGAATTAGCTCCAATCAGGTAGTGTTTAAGATAAGCAACAAATATATGAAGTGAATGAATGATAATGTGGTACTTGGATTAGAGCTCGTTTAAACATAGTAAAGCCTTGATTCATACGGCTGCGTTGTTTCGTGGGTAGTCCGTCTGCAAACAATAGAAGTAATGAGTATTATGGCATATTTGTGGTTGTTGTACCTGACTAGGCTCTGTTGCCAGCGTCTCCGTCCAGCCGCTCTCACAAACACAGAACTCCAGATCCCTCCAGTCCGTCCTGCACAGGAGCCTGCTCTTTTGCAGGCGCAGGCTGAAAACACAGGGCCCACGCGATCAAACACAAGAAACATCTTGTTCATACAGAGACCCAGTACTGCGGCCAATTGAGAGGAAAATAGTGGGAAATAGTGATTTGATTATTGTGTAAAGTGTAAGTGAAATTTTTGAATGAAAGAAAATTTGACACCATAATAGAAGAATAAAAACTTAGTCTTATTATATCGGTTAATATTTTTAACCGTATTATATAGAAGAGTCAATGTGTGAATTTTCTTTAAATTATTTACTGTCTCCTCCCTGCCCGTCTGAGAATGGGACAGGAATCTGAGAAGAAAACTGGGGCTGGTCGACCCCAGCAGATGAAAACGCGTCCTCTTCAGATTTAAGCACTGCCACCATTCAGCGGAGGGCGCGGTCTACCTGTGCAGTTGGGTCCGTATGGTGTGGGGGACACACAGGTCGCAGGAGTCTCCTCTGAAGTTCTTCTCACAGATGCACAGCCCCAAGCCTTTTAATCCGTCATCACATTTACCGTGGAAACCGCAGGGGACTCGGACTCCCCCGGACACGCTGATGTCAGACAGAGACAGTCGGATCATAGAGGACAGATTGGCACGTGAGGACATGCTGTGAACGCTACTGAGGACACTTCTATGTGAGTAAAAGAAAAAGAAAAAAGAATTTCTAGCACCCAATGATCAGATCATACGAATGTGTACTATTAGACTCTGTGTGAATTTACATCGGGCTAGTTCCAGTTTACTTCCATATTTCAATATATATTTATATTGGAAAACCCTCTCGAGTTACCAGTGCAAGTCCCGGCCGTAGTGTGTTCTTGCCAGCCACTTGCTGGGGACCACGAGGATACTGACACACTCTTTTACAGCCTCTGCGCCCAAAACGGGGACAGTCCAACAGATGTATCTGTATCTGTAAACGGCTGCAAGAGAGCTTGCAGGTCTCCACCCGCCCCTGAGAAAAACAACGCACTCTTCAGCCCGAAAGCTTTTTATTCCCAAAAACAATTAGTCAGAAGAATTAAGCATGATTGTTCCATTTTTTTTTAACCGAGATTTCAGAATCCCTTTTTGAGCCCCAAAAACTGAGCCTTTTCTACATTTTTTAGTGGCATTGAAACTAGAGGCTCCTCAAGCAAACCTGTAGCAGTGGTGTTGGTTCTCGCTAAATTCCCCTGGCCAAATGAAGAAAAAAAAAGTCTAAATTTGGTTTAATAAAGTAGTATATGTAAGTTGTATTTCATTGTATTATGTACAGTGAGTGCTATATTGGCATTGTTTAGAGATTGTTGGACGGCAACTATTAATTTCCTACTCCAAAAAAGTGCCTTAAACACCTCTTGTGAATTTGCTCCTCCTTTGGCCTGCTCTACTCAGATGTTCACTACCCCCCCGTGTCAGGCCGGCCACACGATGATTGTTCAGCGTGACGGACCACAATTATCAGCAATCAAAATCCAATGTACAATGACAGTGCGTCCCCAGGCCCTGCTGTGTCTCAGCAGCGAACTCCTTGTTTTCCCTCGCCTGGAAAAACCGCTGGTAACGCACATGAGCAAGATGTCCGATCAGAAGTGCAGGCCTTAACTAACCTAAACCGTGAAATGTTTGAAGGAGCAAAAGCTTTGGATTATTAATCACGGATATTTGCGCCCCTTCCCTCATGAAAAAGCTTCAATAGTAAAGCAAGTTGACGCAGGACACTTGCGCCCTGGACATCAAAGAGGTACCCGCATAGCTGTGCTGGGACTTGAAGAAGCGAACAGGGCACTACGATTTTGCGTTTGGGTTGCACTTCTGCGATGTCTCGCTCTGTCAAACAAAAACATCTCATAAAAACAGCCGCTGTTCCAACGTTATAATACGCCCTCTCCGCCGGTATGTCGTGTGTTCCGTACATGAGTGTTCCTGAAGGTCCTGAATTGAAACCCCATGACACGCCACTGCCTACTAATTTAGTCTTATCATTAAAGCAAAACCTAGCACGGGGGTAAAATTTCACTTCATGTATGTTAATAATGCTGAAAGTAGAGTAATTCGACCTGTCGATGTGTTCTTGAAGCCGACAGATGGAGGTAACAAAGCAGCCGCCCACAATCGGGCCCTGAAACAACAAAACACTACCACCACGGGCACAAGAACCTACGTTGACAGCTGTACAACAGATGCTGACTTCACATTTTAACAATATATACTAATATTGTTACACCTATTGTACGTTATTATAAGAAGAAGTATAAACAATAAAGCAATTACTTAAGCTATATATGTCTTATGAATGCTGACTCACGATTGTCTTTGTTCATCGACCCCGTCACAGTGCGCTCCCAGACCCGAGCTTCCAGCAAGCTTGGGTCGATGCCGTAGGCCATGCCAGTCAGTGGAACGATCATGTACCGCTCAAGACCTGCGCCGCGATTGTCATTCAGCAAAATGTTCCCCTGAAAAACCAACCACGCCTATCAATATCGCTACACCCCTGGTTCTGCAGAGGGTGAATACCGTCGACAAGCCTTAATGTTGTGAGACCAAGTCATAAACCAGTAGTTTTCTTACCACGAGTTCTTTGTCGCAGCTGTAATTGAGGTGACTGAGCGCGGTGTGCATGGTTCGATAGAGAGAAAACTGGGCGTATCAGATTATGATCCCCCATCACCTACCACACACGATTAGAGGACACGGATGAATGGTAACTGCTCATGATACGAAAGAGGGGTATTATTTTTTAATATTTCTCCTATCTGCATCTTGATCCAATATCTTAGATGTTGTTGCTGGAAGAAAAATGCTGTATTTATCTATGAATTACTTCTTGATTCAACAGAGGAAACTCTCCATAACATGGCGTCTGAAAAAGTCGATTTCGCATATCCCCCCAACGCCCGTTGCCTGGTGATTTTTTTAACACATGCTGCAGCTATTACTGTATGTGTCACCGCCATTCAGGGACTCCAGTCACAAAACTCCAAGACCTGGAGAAAACACATCTGAAAAACTTCTGCCATTTTCATCAGAAATGTCCATCAGGTCGATTATGACTTTGATTATAAGCCAAAAGATCTTTTATTCAGATAAATCAACATTAAAGGTAAGGTTACCAGGCGCCATGAATTAATAATCAGGGCAGTTGTACCTTGGGTGCGATGATGTGTCCTTTATAATACAGTCAGTCCTCCTGGTGGTCAGGACTGGGAGCCAAGCGCTGCCGCTCCACAGGAAGTGCTTCATAGCCTTCTCGAGGCCAGAACATGGTGAAGGGTCTGGAATGGACAGCTGTAGACAGGCAAATCCGGAGGCCTAGACACAACAAGGTTTAAAGGAGATCACACTACTAATAAAAGAAAACTAATAAAGTCATCGAATATTACAAGTGGACTGCTTTTAAAGCAAATATTAAGAAATAATATACTGCTCAAAAAAATAAAGGGAAACACTTGAACACCACAATGTATGTTCAAGTTCCCATATTTTTGAGCATGTACCAATTGTGCTGCATTTAACAGGCTACAACTTTATTTGCATGGCCTGCCTATTCTCTCTC